>VUQJ01010722.1:40616-52577 GCA_015108635.1 Andinoacara biseriatus
TAGTTTCCAACTTGGTAATGATGTGGTAATAGCAGGGTAATTAGGCAGAAACAAGCAGGTTATAATATGAAATGTTTCCCTATCAGACAAAACCTATTAGTAATCTTATAGTAATATACTGGTAACAATATGATAACCTGCTAATAATAAATAAGTTAATATTTGTGCATTTGAATTTTTACATGCTGACTTGTGGTAGTAAACTCATAATAATAAGATAATGCTCATTGATCGTTATATGAATCCTACCTTTTGTCGCCCGCACAAGACAATTATTGATTGCAGATCACAGATGCTGATACTGTTCTTTGCATTCTGGAGCCTTTTTAGTCTTTTTGAAGTTTACTGTTGCAAGAGGCACAAAATTATTTACTACTTCAAGAAGGGGAACGAGGCCACGTCTCCGTGTTTTTGTCCTTGTTTTTGTTTTTATGTGAATGACTCATATATGCATTTTGAAGGCAAAAGGATACCCTGCCAGCAGAAAAATGTGTGCCTGTTTGGTCTGGACTTTAATAAAGATTTTGGTGATTTTTAATAAAATTTCATGCTCGTGCACAAATGAGTCAGCACCAGCCCTGACCTTACCCCATCCAATACATTTAGGATGAACTGGAATGCTGGTGAACACGCGCTCCGTGTTATCAACCAACATCAGCGGCCACCTTCTTTCATGCTCTTGTGCATAAATAGAAACAAATCTCTGCATCAAGTTTCCAAAATATGAGGGAAACCTTCCCAGAAGAATGGCAGCACTTTAATGCAAATTATTTTAGGATGAGATGCTCCCCAAGCACATATGGATGTCTGCATATTTTTTAATCATAAGCATGAGCTTAAGCATAGTTTAATCAGAAGCGTGTGATGATTTTTTTCCCTTTAAGATAAATAGAGCTTTGGATGCAGAGTTTTACTTGAAAGACAGCCGATAACAGGCAGCGGGGGGATAGCCAGATGAAAGCGTGAGAAGAGGAGCAAAGAGAAAGATAGGAAGGAAGGGGTAGGGGTTGTGAGCCACTCGGAAAAAAAACAATGGTTATCTTTAAATAAAGCTTCAGAAGACATATTTATGCCCCCCCCCCCTTTGGAGGAGCGACTTGTGCAGGATTGAAAACGGTGGCATCAGCGGTGTGTTTGTTCAAAGTCGGAGCGATTCGGCACAACCACTTGGATATATTTAAGGAAAACAGTTGAAACTGGTTGTTTTTTGAGGAAGGAGGCGGGTTCGAATGAGAGACGGCTTCCTGCCTGTTGCTTTTCTGGTTCTGACACAGTTGTTCAGGCAGAGGGGTCGACACAGCCTCGACTTCTTGATGGAAGGAGAAGGCAGCACGTCCTGCTTCCTGTGTTTGTCTCCACTTATGTGCTTCCTGCAAGCGAGGACGTGGGGGAACTTTAAGAAAAAGCAGAGCTCAGTGCCCGCAGAGGAGATCCCATCTTACAAAGAACATAAATAAAGTGTGGCATTTGGTAGCAACAATGGATCACAAGGGAAAAATCAACACTGGGTGTTGCTAAAGCTTAAGAAATGACCACAGATCCATGGAAAACAGCTGCCTAGAGCTTCTTTTTTTTTTAAATTAGGAATCAACACAGGCCACCGACCAGTGGCCTATAATTATGATCCTTATCCTCCAGCCTTTGAGGCAGCTAAACCCAGAATTACACACATCTGCTGAAAAGTTTCTCCACAGAAAAGGCTATTTTCTCTGACCCAGATTCAGAGCGGTTTCAGAAGACTGGAATATACTTTTACCTCTCGGCAGCATCTCAACGTACCAGCTATATCTGGAACAAAGAAACACAGCGAAGGCTAGTTTCCTTTGCGTCAGAAAGGCCCACAAGATCACCGTACTTCACAAAGGATCAGTGACAATTTTACAGCACATTCCCTCTTTTATAAGTCAGCATTAACGCTGCGCCTCTGGGGGGAAATTAGACTATCTTTGTATGTGAACAAGCCAGACTTGTTTCAATTGCTTTTCTTCTCAGAGAGGCTCCTTATCACCGAGCTGCTGTTTGTTATGCAGCTGACTGCCTGCACACGCATATACAGTAACACATATCTAATGTTCATGTTATCACACTTTTTGTCTCGTTATCAGTGCTAGCTGGCTTTAGCACAATTAAACACAGAGAGAAATATTTTTACGTAGCATTTTGTTAGCAGATGAAAAGAAAGTAGTTGGCTGCTAAGTTATCATGGGGCGAGAGGCGGGATACGCCCTGGTCAACAGCCTGTGACTGGGTCAACCCAGAGACACAGATAACCATTCATGCTCACATTGACACCTGCAGCTAATTTAGAGTCACCAACGAAGCTATCGTGCAGTGTAGTGGTTTACACCTTTGCCTAACAAGGAAAAGGTCCTCAGTTTGTTTCCAGGAGGAGAGACTGCGGGAGGAAGCCAGAGTACCTGGAGAAAACCCACACAGGCGCAGGGAAAACACGCAAACTCCACAAAGAAGAGTCCCAGCCTGTCTGTGGACTCAAACTCAGGACTTCCACGGCGTCAGGTGACAGTGCTAACCACCACACCGGCGCGTCGGCCCCTTTACAAACGTGTTGGACTATAACGAGCCAGCTATAAGCCAAATAATTCAAACAGCTGACCACATTGTACCACGAGACACTTGTTTGGTCTCCAAAAGGCCTTTTTCTAGTCACAGCGAGCAGGTGTGGGCCAAAATATCACAGATGATGGGGGATAATTTTGGTGGAGCCTTAAAACTGAGGCTCAGAGGATTTTTCTGTCTGCTGGATATATAAGAAAGCAGCTGTTGGGTAACATTACCTTAAGAGGTTTATAAAGAGAAATGATTAAAGCCTGTCTATATGATATGAGCCCAAAAAACATAATACAATGATTGGCCTGTTTGCTATGCTAACAAGCTGTCACAGAGCTGAAAGACTCCAGTAACATGACTTCACTCTGCAATGTCATTAGCCCCTAAAATAAACACAGCTTGCTTCCTGGTTTTGTGGCTGCCTGAACATTTATTGCCTCCTGTTAGAGGACTACGGGCCTCTTGCTGCTCAAACCGCAGGTTACCTGCTGCAGATGGCAGCATGCGCAGTTATTTCTGGCCTGGTCAGTGTTATTTTTAAAAAAAAGAGGGTATTCTGTCAGACTGGTTTATCTGCATAGGAAGGTCATCTACAGAGGGAAAGAGAGCGGGGAGGAGACTGAAAGGGGGTGGCATTGTTCTGGAAATTGCTTCAGGGCTTTGTCTGTCAGTGTGTGTGTGTGTGTGTGTGTGTGTGCGTGCGTGCGTGCACTGATGAGGCCTTTAATTGTGTGGACAGTGTCAGGGGGTTTCACATGGCGTGCTATATGCTGTGAATGGGTGAAAAGTGGCCCAGTGTAAACGAGCGTTGTGCCATCAACGCCAGCATATTCCTGTCTGTCTCTGTGTGTGTGTGTGTGTGTGTGTGTGTTTAAGTGTAATGGGTGTGTCCAGGTGATGCAGCCGGGTGGGGGCTGGGCTTAGCTCCTGCTTCAAGTATGTCTTTGTGATAGAGAGCCAAGAGGGGTCGACAGGCGAGCGGTAAGAAGGTAAACATAGAGATCTGGGTCAACTGTGACAGTGGAGGCAATCAGAAAAGAGTGGAGACCAGATGAGAAACAATGGAGAAAATAAGAATACAATTTCTGCGTTTATCCTAAAGATTTCCAGGAAGCTCAGGGATTCCTACCTGTCTGAACTTGCTCAGGGAAAGGTAAGCTGTGGGACCTTTTTTTTTTTCCACTGTGTTCGTTTGCCCCGACTTCATGGGAAAAGATAGAATCACAGGTAGATTTGCATGGAAGTAAGCAAAGGTAGAACAGGTAGAATAACAGGTTTGTTGAGCACATTGTATACTTCACTCCTATTGGATCATTTTTGAGCCTGTTTGGAGGACTGACCTTTGCTCAAGTCAAGTCAAGGTAATTACAAAGCAGCTAATAGAGGCTAACATTGATTATTACAAGTAATTACACCATGGCTTTATTGGAGGGAATAGCAGCCATTTATACGGTCCTGTGAGTGCTTCTTGGCTCATATCGTTTGCATATGAGCCAGATCACATGCAAAAATGAATGAAAATGTAAGTCAGGAGTCTGTTTGAGAGGGTAACGATCCCGAGCTGCTCCGCTTTGGTCTGTTTGTTAGCAGAGAGCGTCTCCAAGGTGTTTCCCTCGTCTTTGACTGTTGACTCATGATGAACAGACGCTTTCTAAGGTCTGCAGGTTTCAGCAGACACCCAGGAAGACTTCACTCAGGGTTTTACTCATGCATTTTTTATTATGGAAAAAGTCACAGTTGTGAAAGCGTCGGTGTAAAGTGATATTGATTGGTGTATTAGTTAAATGTTTTTGATCCAAATGTAAACTACAGAGCAGCCCCTCCCTTCACAGAAATATGGAGCATGAGATTAAAAACCAGCTGTCAGTCAAATCGGCTGCAATGAGCAGCAAAATGCTGATTAGCAATAGTTTCTGATTTTCTTACAACTTTGTTTATATCACTTATTTATGCCTCTATCGAACCACATGCAAATTCTCTGTCTTTAACTCCCACTTTAAAGATATTCATCAAATTTATGCACTGAAAAGGGTGCAAACGGGCTAAAATACAAATTCTGCACCAGATACTGATTGTACCTTCCTAAATTAAAAATATTTTTAAGCACAAACACAGAGCTGTTATTAACAAAATATAAAGTGTAATATTAAGTATGATCATTCTGCAGAAAAAAAATAAATTCTCATCTTCTGTTTTATGAAGCTGTTATTGGTGACGTCCAAGTGTGTAGCATAAAAAAAACCCATAAAAATAATCACTTAAAATACTCTATGTGCTGTGAAATTATTTGGTTATTGTTGTAACTGGTCCAGGTATTTAATACAGCTTCAGGCACTTTAGTGATTAAAGACTCGGTTTGCTCGAGCGGTGCGAAATAATTAATGAGATCGAGCGAAGAAGAAATTCTACTACACGCTAAACTGGACTTTCTTCTGCCCTTATTAGTTTGCAGTGTTTGCCTCTCATTCACAAACACATTCATGCAACATGGGATTGTGTGCACGGTGTCCGGCCAAAGGACAGTATTGGCGTGTGGACGGGATTAGGGATTCAGCAGGACGTGAGCTACAGCTGCCACATCTGCATTCGTTTTTAGACTTTAATCTTTGCTCTTTGTGGGCTGTTGGATAAAGTATCATCTCAAAATGCTGCTTACCTAAAATAATTTGCAAAACTTATGAAGAAAATGTTATTTTTATAAACCTGACAGGGTGCTGCTTTTATCCTAAAGATGGGCTGGAACCAGTTATTCAAACTTTAACACTATTTTATAAGATTTAATGTGCTCCTACTGCAAAATGTTAATCTCTAAAGTAACCAGTTAAAGTGACTAAGTTTAAGGTTAAACTGAAAAGAAATAACTACAGCATCACACATGCATTTAAAACATGCAGCTTATCATATTATTGAGTTCTGTGCAATCAAAGGTCATCTGCCTCTTATCTCTGCGGCTGTTTTGACAGTATTAAAATGTCTCTCGGGTGCTACCGCATGTCTCAGGCTTCTTCTTCTCTCTATAAATGTGCAGTGAGTCATGCACTGTCTGCAGCATGACTTGGGCTGCATTATCCTGCTATCCAAGAAAAATGAGTGTAAATGTGCTGCTGATAAGTTTGCGGACATGCTGCCAGGACTGATTTCTGTGTGCTGATTGTACTGAACTGTAGGTGATTAGAGTGTGTTTATGTTTGTGTTATTGTGTTGTTTCTGTTAGGGATGTTTTCCTGTTTTTGTGGTGTGTATGTGCGTCATGGCAGACGCACTGCTGCTGTGCAACAAAAAGTAGTATGTGCTAAACTTTTCATTCAGTTATTTATTGCTTTGCACAATGTCAGAAACGACAGACTTTGGATTACGCTGTTGATGTCTTCTTTATGCACGTGTCCCAGCTTTATGACTCGTGTGCGTCTCTCTTTCTCAGGCAGAGCCCTCACCGATGAAGACTACCTGGTACTGTCCTCTGGATTTGGTAAGGGGGACTGGGTTTCACACTGTAGCGCGATTCAAAGCCTGTGAGCTAGTACGAGTATAAAATAAGGTAACTGTGTCCGGGACTAAAGCTGGATGGTTTGATGCATGCGCCTGTGAGTTGAGTTTTTAACGCATAAATGAACACAGTGAGCATGAAGATAAGAGCATAAAAATAAGAAAAACAAAGATTTTATCGCCACTTTTATTATGATTAAACTGTGAAAGTCTGTTCGGTTCAGTAAACGGATAAAGTTGAACGTAATACTCGGACTCGGTGTCAGCAGAAGAAGCTGAAGCTCACATGTCGGTGTAGGTTCTCAGTCAGCAGACTCTGGAGCTTGAAGACGTTTCACCTCTCGTCCAAAAGGCTTCTGCAGTTCTGGTGGAGAGACCCAGGTATTTAAACCCCAGTGGGCGCAGTCCCCTGGAGGTGGAGTACTATTGTTCATGTGCATAATCACATGTGCCAAGGTGTGAAAGGAGGCGTGGGTCATTACAATCAATGGTTTCGGTCCCAATTTGGGACCTCACCCCATTCTGTCAAGTGACCTCTTGAGGTCACCTGGAGAAAGTGTGAATGGGAGTTGAGGCACCCGGGGAGGGAGCTCAGGACAGCACCAACTTCCTCCCGATGGTGTTGCCCTTTTTTCAAGCTCCAGAGTCTGAAGCTCACAGTTTATCCACTATTTCTCCCTCAAATTGTTAAATAGATTTTAAAGAAATAAAATTTTGCATTAATCATAAGCAGTCATCTTCATATAAACAGTGTCTTTACTGTCTCTGCAGTCCACTGTGGTGGAGGAAGAGGATGATGGGGTGATCTACACTGTTACTGTCAAACAGCACCACGCTGGACCCAACAGTCCAACGGTCAGTTTAATGTGAGCACCGGTTGCTCTGAGACGAGAGGTTTGTGTTAACTTTTCCTTCTTTTTCCTCACTCCGGGTCCCGTTTCCTTCCAGTCTAGAGTTTCTCGCTCGCAGTGTGTGAAAGCAGGCAAAGAGGAGAAGCTGGTGCTCCACCTCCTCCACTCTTTTTCTATGGGAGACTCCTCCTTCATCACCATCTTCCTCTCCACCTATCGATCCTTCACCACCACGGAGAGAGTGCTGGACGTCCTCACTGACAGGTCGGAGAGTTTTTATCTGTTTGTGTGGTTTTCTGGAAGAATTTAAAGATAATGGGATCAAAGATCCTGATGCAGGTGAAGCACAGATGCTGCAGCAGATGTTTCAGACTGATCCTGGCCAGCAGAGGTGGGAAGTAACAAAGTACAAATACTTTGTTACTGTAATTAAGTAGAATTTTCTGATAGAAGTACTTTACGTGAGTTATTTTTTAACTTTTTAAACTTTTTTAAAGAGCGTTTTTACTTTTACTCCCTACATTTTTACACAAATATCTGTACTTTCTGCTCCTTACATTTTCTAAACAGACTTCAGGTTTAACACATTTGAGGGACGTTTTTATTTTGTTTTTATGGTGGTGCAGATGTCCATAAGTTGAGGTCACATGGTCACATTTCTATCAGCCCAACAAATATCAAAAAACACACAAGCGTGTTACGCAAATGCAGTTTGTTGCAGAGCTGTTGTTGCACAGTTGCGTGTGCTAGCTAAAGGCACAGCTGCTGTATTTCTCAGGGAGCGGAAAGAACGAGTGATAAGTTGACTCAGAGATGAAGAAAGATGTCAGAAAGAGGACAGGAGAGGAAGAAGAGAGGTTACATTCAAAGGGAAGGACTGCTCAGAGTCATCTTTTTAATACCGTGAAACGTCCTGCAAAACAAACGGAGGTAGACTACCTTTGTGTTATTCAAAGGTTGCATGGAAATAATGCAGTTTGGTGCAGGATAAACAGGTTAGTTTGCTGTTTACAGTAAAGCTTTGTGTTGGTGCACAGCAGCTGTGGTGTTCATGCTCAGTGTTAGGTTACATCAGGAGCAGCAGAGATGAATATAAGCTGATGAAGCTTAGATTCATTCACTAAATTCCACCTTTATTCCAACTTTATAAGGTCTCGTATGAAGACGGTCTAAACTGCGAGTGTGGGGGGGTGGAACAGCTTGTGAAACAGCTGCTTAAATCTTGTTGACTTCAGTTGTGTAAATCCACCAAGAGCAGTAAACCTCAGAGCAGCAGCAGCTGATCGCTGCCTGGAGCTCACATTAGAAATGATTGTGTTGTGATTCTTTTCCCACGCTGAGCCACTACAGCCGATCTCAGGGTCCCCCCACCTGCCAAATCCCACTTTATTCCCTCACTGAACTAATTTTCCTGTTTAGGTGTGGAGGCAAAGTCACCCTCAACAAAGTAGGCAACAGAAAATAGAGCTGTTTTTAAATCCTCTATTTTTCTTTGCTAAGTCCTCAAGATGAGCACATTAATTAGTTGTTATTCCTGTGTACTAATACTATTTTATTATATAGCTGGTAGAAATGTCCATCAAAGAGCTATGTTTTACTTTGAGTACATTTCAGAGCCTGTGCTTTCTCACTGTTACTTGATGCTCGCGGTTCTGTGAGGCCGTTCCGTTTGTGCCAAAATCATTTTCTGTTATTCATCCTCTCCAACCAAAGTATGACCCACACTGTGAATTTTAAACCCTACTAAACACAAAGGTATTGAAGAGATTTGACCTGAAGATTGTGTCAGATGAAACACGGGGTCACCAAACTGATGACAGTTCCTCCAGAGGTCAATATGAGAAGCTGGTATCTGTCATCTGGAGGATATTCAGATAAGGGCCATCACTTCCTGTTTGTCTGATGGTTGTAGATACTTTTTTTTTTTTTTTAAAGCAAATGAAAAGCTCAGTCATGATAGCTGATGATTTCAAGATGCCACTTTTCTCCACACGGACTCTTTACCTGCATGCAGCAAAAAGCCAGCACGAATGTGATCGGTCAACAGGACAAGCCCCCGGACAACATAGCTCCTGGGATTATTGGGACACACAAACCCCTCCACCACGATAAGGTGGCGATTCACGGAGGAGTTTTGGCACACTAATGATGCTAAATACAAACCCAGGAAAAAACCGTTCAGATCCGTCCTGTGGCTGTTGGAAGGACTTGTCATGGAAATCCATCGAATAGCTGTAAAGATGTTTCAAGATCGATGCAGCCATTGAGCACATCGCTAATAAGCTAAATAATAAAGTTCAGCTCGATACTTAAAATTCAAAACTGATTAATGGCTCTACCGTACACTCAGATTTCTCAGGATGCGCTGGTGTAATGGTGGCTTTGCATTTTGTCTTCAAGTTTCAAACCGTGCTTTCACTCTGCAACAAGCACCTGTGTGCTGATTTAAAATAACTGCAGCTTAGCTGTTGTCATGAACATTATTCAGCAAAAGAAAAAAAAAAAACTTGTGAAAGTTCCTCCTACCAAATAAAGAGTCGTCTGTATGAAACACCCGTTTGTAAAGTTTCCCAAAGATGCAACAAGAAAGCGAGCGAGAGACTCGTGCTAAAAACCAAAGCCTTTGCTAAAAAGCATCTCTGGAAGAACAAGCAGGGAAATCTAAACAGCAGATATTTGAAGCTGGTGTTGTATGAACTTTTCTTTTTTTTTTTCTTCACAGGTTGGAGAACCCACCCGGGGACAGCGAGAGAAGTCAGACGCGGCATTTTTTTAACAAGTGAGTTTTTGAACAGCCGGAATCTTTTTTGGGTGCTCGAGTTACTTTAAGGAGCACAAAATAAAGTAGGATTAAAAGCTTTTTCTTTAGTGTGAATCTAGCGTTTATTTGCAGAAAAACTCTAAAACCAGCGAATTGTTGGGTCCAAAAGCGTAACCAAAAGCGTTATTGTCAGATACTGTATCGATGTTATTCCTCATGCCAGTGAGGTGTTATCTATTCTTTGAATGATGCACTTCATCTTTCTTTGAGGAGGTCCTTGGTGCCACTGGCAAACTTACTTTTGTGCTACTTCCTGTAAGCCGGCTGTCCTTCAAACTCTCCTAACAGAATAAAGTCTCGATGCTTTGCTTCTACGGGCTTGTCTCTCATCTGCTATTCTTGTCTCAACCCCTCAAGAGTGTAATGTTTTGAAAAAATATCAATATATTCGATCAATTCCAATCTCGATGGCTTGTTTATCTCCTTCCATCATGCTACACAGGCAGACGTCCGCCCTGGATTTAAACTACACACAGACTCAGGTCACATATAAAATGGCCGTAAATGAAATCTTAGCAAACACTGGAATAAATGTGACAGTTAATCCTTTCAGCTACAAGACAGAAAATTTGTGACATCCTTGATGTTGTTGCAACAACCTCTAGAGTTGCACTTCTTCCTTTCATTTAATTGCTATCCTCCTCCTCTTCCTCCTCCTCCTCTCCATCTCCCTATCCCTACAGAGCGGTGTGTACAGTCTTCAGCACGTGGCTGTCGGAGTATCCTGAAGATTTTAAGAGTTTGGGGGACCCCTCTCGCCTGCTGCGCCTGGCTCCCTTCCTCCCTCAGGACTCCTCATCTGCTGCCGACCTCCGCGCTCGCATCCTGAGGATAGCCGAGGAGCTCAGCGAGAAAGCCCTGCTGCCAGACACCCACAAAGGTCTGTATTTTAACTGGGATTTAAATGACAGTGTTACGGCTTTGCTCATTTAGGTCGTGGAGAAATGGAGGCTGCAAAAGAGGAAAACAACAGCCTCAGGTTGTGACTTTGTTCAGTGTATCTAAAATGTTTTTTCTTTCAAACGATTTTCTGCTGAACCTTCAGAGTTGATTGACATCCCTGAAAATATAATTTTACTCACATATCCTGGACATTACTGCATCTCTGTTATGAAAACCAAAGCTTTTAGTTGGTGCTTTCTTAGTGAAACATCTCAACAAGCAAACAGTGTTCACACATTTCTTCCAAAGCTTCACTTCCAAAGGATTTTACCCCGTTCAGAAGGTGAAATGCTAACATATTAGCAACTCCTTCCCGTGGTCACCTGCACACCACTGCTCTGAACCATGTGATGCACATTTAATTGATCGGCTCCACTCTCTGCAGATCAAACCAGTTTCACCAGCCCTCCTCCAGACGCCTCCAAGTTTGAACCAACCAGCATCCTGGGATTCCCTGCAGCGCTCATCGCCGAGCAGCTCACCATGATCGAGACGGTGAGTCAGACTGAACCAATCTTTTTAAGGTGGCACGATGCAAGTGAAGACCAGTGATGGTAAAATGTAAAACACCGCACTTCATATGTGCCTGTACAGTTATTTGAGTCTGCTTTTCATTGTCGTCATCTTTCAGCCTGCTAAGAGAAAACTGCCCACAGAGTCTTCAGCTTCTGTTGTCTGATAAATGATTTGTGGGAAATTATTACTGAGTTTATTGATAGCTGTAATTCTCACCTCTCTCAGGAACTTTTCGTCCGCCTGGTCCCGTACCACTGTCTCGGCTCGCTGTGGTCTCAGAGGGCCAAGAAGGGGAGGGAAGGAGTTTGTTGGTCGGTCCGCGCCACCGTGCGTCAGTTCAACAAGTTGGCCAATGCAGTGCTAGCGTCCTGCCTCTGGCCTACAAACCTGCGCAGCCAGCAGAGAGCCCGCCTGCTGGAGAAATGGATCAGCGTGGCCGAGGTCAGTGGAACAAAATCATGAGGTTAGAGCTCTAAACAGATACAGTTCAATGCAACAGACATATTTTTACAGGATATCAGCGAGAAATTGAGTTATTTGCAAAATTAAACTATTAACAGTTTTCTGGTGCATCCAGAAACGTCGAGTCTGCATAAAATCGTCCAGTAATCCTCCAACACGTCATGCCAGCGTCTGAATTTCTCTACAAATAAATAGAAGAAGAAGAAGAAGAACTCTTAACCTTTTTTGTTTAAGGGTTTCATCCAGAGTGATTTCAGACAAAGTTAATGTTATTTTTCAGAGTAACCCCCCCCCCCCCCAAAAAAATATATTAAA
>VUQJ01010725.1:21922-34135 GCA_015108635.1 Andinoacara biseriatus
TTTTTTCCTTTTTCTGGATTTCCTCCACTCTCAGCTAGTTAACCTGCATGACCTTCTCCTAACACCCCCCCCCCAACTCACCCTGCATTTCAACCACCATTCATTTATTTCCGGAGCATGGTATATCTGTGAGTGTGACTGTGTGTCTATCTGTGTGCGGTCTTTGTCTGCTCCACTTTCCATCTTAATGTGATGTTAAGTCCTCTGTCACTTTACGTTGTCATAACATATTAATTTACACAAAGATAAAATTAAATCGGCATACTGTAGCCATAGGATCACACATAGCGTACAACATTAAATGTGGCACATACAGCACATACATGATAAACATTTAACATTGGATTTTGTTTTATTTTAATCTATCAAGCTACCTGTAATAAAACCTTTGATTGCATCTGTAAGGTCTTGTGTTTACCTGTAGGGATGCAGAATGGCTCGTCGTTAAACAATAGCTATACTGTGAACAAAATGATTATTATTGTTGGGACTTCACCTGATTGCACTTTATGCAGCCATTTTGCATCTCTACCATAAGATGCTCAAACTATTGATGTATCAACTGTGTTAGAGTACGGGTACAACACTTTTCAAGTGTTGCAGCCCTGTCCTGTGTCTATTCTTTTGTGTCTTCATGTACGAAAATGTCCAACAGATCACAAAAGTGTGACGTGTGTGTGTGTGTGTGTGTGTTTGCGTGTGTGTAAGGGGGTGTGTTACTCAGCACGCACCCGTTTGCCTGTGTGCTGAGAAATAAGGTGCAACCCCACTCTCTCGTTGCTCCTCCACTAACCTTGCTGTCACCGTTCCATTCATCCCACTCATAGGCCATGGAGCGCTGTGGCAATCGCATGTCTTCGCACACTGAGAGCGCCAGTTTCTTGCAAACTTTAACAGGACGGTTGCCCACAAAAAAGGTAGAGCCACTTGCACCGGGGGAGGAGCCGACCCTCAGCCACCTCTTGTCCTCCTCACCTGTCTTGTCTGTGGATGTGTGCCTCTGGGTTGATTGATGTTGTATTTGGTTGTTGTGGAGTCTTGTTGAATGCTGTATGTCACCGATCTGCCTCTTGTTCTGAATATGTTGGGGAATTATTGATGTAATGTGAATGTTGGTTGTAATCTGGCTAACACTGACTGTTGTGCAGCGAGCTGTAGTCTGGGAAGTCTTTGTCCCCTGAGTCAGAGAGTGCCAATGGTATTTGGTTTTCATTTAAGAAAATCCAATACTGTTTGATTTTCAGTCAGGTGCTATGGCATCATAGGAGATATTATACCAGCAAACATACAGACAGGTGGGTTGTTAAGTATCTATCAGCATAAATCAAAATATTTCATATTTACTTTGGTTGGAAAAAGTAAAGTCACAAAATCTCCCCCAGAGCTTCAAAGATGGTCTAGAATAATTGGTGGTTTATACGAAGCAATTTTCAGATTATACTGACTTCTGTGCAGAAGTAAAATAGATTGTCTACTATAATGACTTTAAATATTTAAGAAAATGTTTGTTTTTTTGTTAATCAGTGTCATACACATTTAAAATGATACGTTTAAAGTGTGACTGTTAAAGTGTGCATCATACTCCTTTCAAGACTTGCCAGTCTGGTCAAAAGTCAGTATGTTAGCCAGACTTGTGGTGGATGTTAGTGTTGCATTAAACACACACTTCAGACAATGTTACTTATGTACAATAAGAAGAAGAAGAAGGGGGGGGGGTCATCTCCTTTTTTTTTTCTCCTTAAAAGAGAAAACAGTACATCAGGTCAGAAGGTCACACTTCAAAATACTGTAGTATTTTAATAGTCCATGGTAAAAAGAGTGCATCATTTATTTAAATTAAAAATGGTTGCACACATGTAAAACATTTTTTTTGACTCATTTTGTCTGCAATGAAGTTCATTTTCAGCTTTAGGGGAGCAGAAGCTTTACTGGACGCTGCTGTTCTTTCATATAGAGAATGTGGTATCCGTGTTATTATTTGTACTATATTTCTGGTGGATACCCGCTAGCAGGTTTTGTTAAATTTGGGAGTGTTATTTTGTAAGTCATATATAAGTTCTATTTTATGTTATAACTCACAAAAATTAATATATTTCGAAATCTGTCTGACCAGGTGACCTAGGTATAGATTATGCTTGGTTTCTTTTTCTGGTGCCTCACATTATCTCTGTCTGGCTGTACTGCTTTCTGTTTCCCTCTCCTTCTCTGTCCATCCCTTTTTCTTTGTCTCTATTTCGATTTTTTTTTAATTTATTTTTTTTATTTTAACTCAGCTCTTCCATGAAGAGTTGGCCCTCCAGTGGGTGGTGAGCAGTGGAAGCGTGCGGGAGGGTGCTCTGCAGCAAGCCTGGTTTTTCTTCGAACTCATGGTAAGAAACCGAAATTTGGACAGAGTTTGACATACATGGGTATGTCTCACATTGCCCTTTTTGTGTTAAATAAATAAACAATGATCATAAAACATGTCCACAGTTTATGTTTTCTCCCAATAAACACCTTTACCACAGGTGAAGAGTATCATCCACCACCTTTACTTCACCGACCGCTTAGAGTCACCCAGGAAGAACCGTTTCCCAGAACGCTTCATGGATGACATCACAGCCCTGGTCAGCACCATTGCTGGTGACATTGTGTCTCGCTTCCAAAAGGTGAATTATATGGATGTGTGCCTCTGGCTTGGTTGTCCTTATGAATTGTTGAAACTGTAAAAGTAGTCATGTAAAGCATATTTTTTTTCATTTATTCAGGATCTGGAGCTGGTGGAGAGGCTCAACATGAGCCTGGCCTTTTTTCTCAATGACTTGTTGTCAGTTATGGATCGAGGATTTGTCTTCACGCTAATTAGGGCATTCTGGAAACAGGTAAATTACTTACTTTGCTTTTCTCTTTTTTTTGTTTTTTATTTTTTCTGATTAGGCCTACATCAAACTGTATTAATTGAGTGCATTTTGGCTTTCCTCACAATACTACGACTATAACAAAGATTAATATGAGATAATATTTCAAGACTTATTTTTTACTGCACACACACTCTTTTATTTATTTTTTTTAAATAAAAAAATCTCAAAATGTTTAAAAACATATACATCAGTGTTGGCTGTTGCCTCTTTCTAGGTGTCCACAAAGCTTTACGCTTTGCAGAACCCAACTCTGGAGTCTTTGCGGCTTGATTTCTTAAGAATTGTTTGCAGCCACGAACACTACGTCACCCTCAATCTGCCCTGCAGCCTGCTCACCCCACCTGCCTCTCCTTCCCCCTCAGTGTCCTCAGCAACATCACAGGTCAGTTTTCCCCCCTTTAAATGAAGACACTTTTAAAATCTCAGTGGAGACATTAGATTTAAGTACAGTTAAAGTAATGAAAGAGAAGATATTAATGGTGTGTCTTATCTCTCACAGAGCTCTGGCTTCTCCACACACGTCCAGGACCAAAAGATAGCCAACATGTTTGAGCTCTCTGTGCCCTTCAGAGAACAGCATTATCTAGCTGGACTTGTACTGTCTGAACTGTCAGTAATACTGGACCCAGACAATGAGGGGTGAGCTTGTTTGTGAAAATGTTTTAATTAAGCAAGATTCTGTGTATTAGTGTCAGAATTTTCTTGTAACTGAGGTGAAATAACCCCCCCCCCCCCTCCTTTCTTTTAAAAATGTTTGCATCTTATGTATTATCTGCTGTAGGATGTTTGGTCTGCATAAGAAAGTAGTGAGCGTCGTTCACAACCTCCTGTCCAGCCACGACTCTGATCCTCGCTATGCAGATCCTGAAGTCAAGGCCCGTGTTGCCATGCTTTACCTGCCTCTCATTGGCATCGTCATGGAAGCACTGCCACAACTCCACGATTTTACAGGTATAGATGACAATAATTTTCAATATGTTGCACTTTGAAGAAACAGATTTATCTTCTAAAATAGAAAAAAATAAATTGTCTATCAGATGTCTGTCATTCTTTTTCTGCTATACAGTCAGCAGCACTTTAATTTGAAACAAAACTGAGTTCCAAACTGTGGGACTAATGAAAGGTAACTGACACATTGACTGACTCGCCTGCGATATAAAGTTGCTTGAGATGTCATGTGGCAAATTGTCAAATATTCCCTGCTTTTAAAACAAATTCACCTGAGGAGTTACGTTACTGAAAAGGAATCAGTGGACCTACAAAATGTCCTCCTGACATAATCTAACAGCTCATCTCTAATCTTGGTTCACAGATGTCACATTTCTTTAGATTTTTTTTTTTTTTTTTGGACCTTTGTACCAATTAAAATGTCTTCTGAGGCCTTCTTTCAAATGAACAGGCTTTCCAACAGTATAAGATTTACTGTTAGCATTGTTACAACAATAATCGCCTAAACACAAATTCCCTCACTTCTTGTGCCTGTTTTGTCCTGATAGTTTTACTTTCAAGAGGCACACACTTTTTGATTTTTACACTACAAAAGGAAATGTATTGTTCTCTGTTCCATGTTTAATTACTTGGCAATTTATATTCCTTCCTTCTTTTTTTTTTTTGCTCTACTAGAGTCACATAATCAGTGGGGTCGACCAGGCGGCCCTCAGGGGGCAGCAGTAGGCAGTAGCGGAGAAGAGGCAGAGGGAGACGGTAACAGCATGATCAGTCAGACTGTCGCCATGGCGATAGCAGGCACCTCAACCACATCTCCAATGTCCCGACCCAGCAGCTTCTTGCTCAACTCGCAGGTAATTTCCCACAAGACACAGTGACTATAATATCAGTTTATCTACAATTAATGGAAATATCTCACTGCTGTATGCTGCTCCCTCGGATTGTATTCCTACATTGCTCTTGGTTCGTCTCTCCAGGCGAGTCGTCAGCATGGGAGCTTCTCAGCGGAGTCCAGTCGCAGTCTGTTGATCTGCCTGCTGTGGGTGCTAAAGAACGCTGATGAGCTGGTGTTACAGAAATGGTTCACAGACCTGTCGGTGTCCCAGCTCAACCGCCTGCTGGATCTCCTCTACCTCTGCGTCTCCTGCTTTGAATACAAGGTAACATCAGCAATCACTGACTAACAGTTTGAACTAATAAAGCATTAATTAACCGCCTAAGAGCAGACTGCGTGTTGAGGGATCTGCATTATGGGGTACGTCCACCTCTACTCTTTATCTTCTATAATAAAATCCAGCCAACAGGGAACCTCCTGAGCCTGGATGATATTGCTGGCTTATACTCACAGTGGGTTGAAGTACAGTATGACTTTTGCATGTGCTCTGGTACTAACTTAACTAAAAATATGTTGATGTTCTTCATATACGTATACATTTTGTTTGAAAAGGTGATTCTTCTTTGTGATTAACGTGCATTTGCTACTTGAGAGATAAAATGATGAAAATACATTCTTTACTCATTCTATGCTATAATCATCTATTTCCTTCTGTGTATTTCAAGCTCTTTATGCTATGCTGTATATTTGGTGTTTGCTCTTCTGCGCTTGCATATTTGCTTTTCATGCTACTAATCCGCTTTGCTTGCTTGGTGCTGCGCTGCAAGTAACTTCCCTGCTGTGTGTGTGTTCTCTGTCCGTCCACTCACCCTCTACCTCATGGATACAAGGCCCATGTTGTGTTCACCATGCAGGGGAAGAAGGCATTTGAACGTATGAACAGCCTCACCTTTAAGAAGTCCAAAGATATGAAGGCCAAGCTGGAGGAAGCCATACTGGGCAGCATCGGGGCCAGACAGGAAATGGTGCGACGCAGCCGGGGGCAGCTAGGTGAGATTGCACCTCAGATGTGCGCGCACACAGATGCAGGTAGGAAGAAATAAGAAATGCTGAACTAAGAAGGAGAATTTGGTAATTTAGTTACACTAATTACTGTGTTCTACTTTTTCTCCTGCGCTCACCGGTAGGCGCATGCATGTATGCATTCAGCTGCATCTTTTGAAAGGGACTGTAAAGACAGCTACAACCAGTTATTCACGTTTTCTGTGTGCAGGCAGCCTCTTTCATCACAGTTTAAAAAAAAAAAAAGTAAATAATGTTTCCCCATCATTTAGAACGGAGTCCATCTGGCAGTGCTTTTGGCAGTCAGGAAAACCTTCGATGGAGAAAGGACATGACCCACTGGCGGCAAAACAGTGAAAAGATGGACAAGTACGTTCTTTCAGCCTCTTGAAGTTCACATTCCTGATTATCGTTTCAGTCACAAAAAATAATTAAATAAACACCATTCTGGGTGCTTTATTCTCTCAAGGGGCACATGCAAAAATCTGGTTTTTTTCCAATTATATTTATATATTATATTAATTTCAGCAAAATAGGCAAAAGTTGAGTTAAGAAATTGGTGCCATTTCTCAAATGTGCTGCAATTAAAACACTCCTTCTTCCAGAGGAAGAAACTGTAACAAAGTAAAGGAATTTAAAAAAGCACAAAGTGATCAAATAATAAAAGTGATCAAATGTGTGTCTGTCATATATTAAAAGAATCTCAGATTTTTCATCGAGCCAGATGCTGTGTTTTTGTCTGCTGCAAATTTTCTGTCTTGAAGTTTGTGTAACAAGGTCATATGGTTCATGGACACAATCATTTAGGTGTGAAGTCAGTTTCCCTATACATCATTGCAACTATATTTGTTTTGATTTAACAACAAATTATTTGAATTATTAATGTTTGTACCCTTAACAGGATATCATTGCTAAGCTTTGGTTAGGTACATACATTTTTGGATCAATCAAAATGTGATTGAGGTGCAGGCTTTCAGGTTTAATTCAAGGTGTTTAACAAACATTTTGTATTAACTCTTTAGGAATAATACAGTTTTTAAATACAGTTCCCGATTTTTAGAAGCTTAAAAGGAGTTGACTGACGAGGAGTTTCATAGCCACATGAAGCCTGTTCCCACTTTTTGTTATGATAAAATGAGCAGATAAAGTTGATTCCATGTGTTAAACTTGCATTTGGTAGCTGTTTACTGGAACTCTCAATGTGAGGTCCAAAGAAATGTTGATACAAGTGAAGGAGGCCATCATTAGGCTAAAAAATAAAATAAACTTCTCAGAGAGAGAGAGAGAGAGAGAGGTCAACAACATCTATCCAAGTCAAGAACATTAAGAGATGTCTTCATGAATGGAAATATAAGGTTTACAACAAGGTGCAGACCACTGGCTAAACTCAAGACCAGGAAGACCAGATTAGACTTTGGAAAATATTTCCTTGGACCAATGAAACCAAGATGAACTTGTTCCAGAATTCCAGAGAGAAACAGCTCATGAGCAGACGTGTATGATAATTTCTGTCACACATGATGGAGGCAGTGTTTATACATAGACCCCAATGGATCAGGGACTCTGTGTAAAATAATTCCTAAAAACGTTGATGCAGTACTTTTGTTAAACCCCTTGAATTAAAGCTGAAAGTCTGCACTTCACTCATGTGTTGATTGATTTAAAATCCACCGCGGTAGTGTACAGACACAGGAAACTAACTGCTAATGGAAGAATGCATGTCCACTGCAAACACATTATTTTGTCATGCGCTTTGGTGGATTTACAGAATCGGATTGTACGACCATTCTAATGTTGCTGTATTTGACCAACATCTGTGCAACATGGGAGCTTAAAGCTTGAGGGTTTTGCATCTTTTTGCCAATATTTCTTTGTCAGATAATGACAAAAAATATGGCATTATGCCTTTTTTTTTTTTTTGTTTAGTGTTTAGTGAATTTTTTTTGTTTTTTTTTTTTTTTTTTTTTTTTTGGTTTAGTGTTTTATTTTAATTCCTGTTCTTTTGTCATTTCTGCTCTAGCATTTGTTTTCTGTTAATTTCCATTTGTTCTCTCGTGTCACTGTGTGTTTATGTAGGAGTCACAGATCAGTCAGGTATTGTATGGTCCACATTTGCTGTGTGCTCCTTTAAATTCCTCCCTGCTTTAGTGCCTTTTTTTAAGGTGTACTGTCATGCATGTGGGAAGTCAGACAGGTGAAGCAGATGCAAACTGAATTTATTAGTTTGTAATTGATTCTGAGCTGTCACCAAGTCATGAACATGTTTTTTTTTTCTAATCAGTATAATTTTCAGTGAGATACCTTAACACTTTAGCAACTAATGCAATCAGTGATTTGTTAGTAATTTTTTTTCCCATTTTGACTTCTTAAGTTCACACATGCACATCAGAACACCAGCAGAGACCCCCCTGACCCTCAAATGCCCTGCCCCTTCAGTCCCTCTGTCCTGGTAACAACAAACTTTGTCTTGGGGTTGGTAGTGGTTGCAGTGGGCTTGTTCTGCTTTTTAACCAGTGTGCTTGTTGTTCTGGGGTTCTGACTGAGACCTCTCCCTGGTTGCTGTTGTGGGGGGGGGCGGCAGACAAATATGGCAAAAGCTTTTTTGTTATCAATTACTTATTCAGTCCTTTATTATTTCATATGCTCAATAATAGGCATTATATTACATGTGGTTTAACAAAAAAGTATTCCGTGTGTTCCATCTGTAGATCAGGACTGAATTCCTTAGCTGTTCACTTAGTTAACAATAAAGAATAGCCTTCTTTTAATGCCTTCAAACCTCTGGGCAGTACAGAGCAAATAGGCTAACTGTCTCTTAGTGTGGGCTGTCTCTGATTTTTTTTTTTTCCAGAAATAAAGCAAACATTCTGTTTTGCATTTTAGCAGTACAGCTGGCTGAGCATCCACACAGCACATAAGATGGTTTTCCTCCAAATTGTCTTCATTGTTCTTGATTCTGCACAGTGGATTAATGTGGTGACTGGAAGCTCATGCAGCACTCAGTGGCACATCATCAACACCGCGATGCAGGAGTTCATTTTGTGACGCTGTCTTCTTGTTTTTTGATTGCAGGACAAGAGCAGAGCTGGAACATGAAGCCCTTATTGATGGTAACCTGGCAACAGAGGCCAACTTAATAATTCTTGATACTCTGGAGATCATTGTACAGGTATGAAAACAAAGACGACTTGTCCATAATAAATGGAAACTGGCATATAGTCACAGTCATGCTGTGTTCTGTATGCATATGCTTGCTCTTATTACAGCTGCTTGTGTGTTCCTTTCCCTCCAGACGGCATCAGTGACAGAGTCCAAGGAGAGTATCCTGGGTGGAGTGTTGAAGGTGCTGCTCCACAGCATGGCCTGCAACCAGAGTGCCCTCTACCTTCAGCATTGTTTTGCAACACAGAGAGCCCTCGTATCTAAGGTTAGACTACTGGGCTTTCGTTGTGCAGTAAGCACGGTTAATTTTATCTTATCTTTACAGTTTCTTGCAGGGTTACATAGCTTTTGTCTCTGCCTGTGTAGTTTCCTGAACTGCTCTTTGAGGAGGAAACGGAGCAGTGTGCTGATCTGTGTTTGCGACTGCTGAGGAGCTGCAGCAGCAGCATAAGCACCATCAGATCCCATGCCAGTGCCTCCCTCTACCTCCTCATGAGGCAAAACTTTGAGATTGGCAATGTAAGTACTGGGGTGATGGGTTTAAAAATGTTGACTTTGATTCCCCTGATTTAGCTTAAAACCAACCTCTGCAACTATAGTTCAGTTACTGATGTATGCATCATTTGCTTTCTTGCATTTTCTTTTTGTTTGCACTTTTAGAACTTTGCAAGAGTGAAGATGCAGGTGACCATGTCCCTTTCCTCGCTGGTTGGAACATCTCAGAATTTCAATGAAGAGTTCCTCCGCCGTTCTCTAAAGACCATCCTTACCTATGCAGAGGAGGATCTGGAACTGAGGGAGACCACATTTCCTGATCAGGTACTCATTTATGCATCAAGTTGTTTTCTGTCACTGCACAAGAATTCAGGTTATCTAATTTATTAAACTTGCTTCTTACTTGATACTCCAGTACACCTTGTAGTGCTCAAGCATGTCATCATGACAGCTTGGTGTTGGAGAAGCAGTTTTTTTTCATTCTGAGCTCTGTTTTCTTCCTTTCAGGTCCAGGACCTTGTTTTTAATCTGCACATGATCCTGTCTGATACAGTGAAGATGAAGGAGCACCAAGAAGATCCTGAGATGTTGATAGATCTCATGTACAGGTATAGAACCATGTGCAATCGAGCAGCTTCTTTTGATTACTTACAAAGTCATTCATTCGTTGCAGTCATCAATATCTTGTCGGTGTGATTTCTTGTATTGTCTGTGCGCACATTTGCATCAATTTCCAGGATTGCAAAAGGTTACCAGACGTCTCCAGACCTGCGGCTGACGTGGCTCCAGAACATGGCTGGAAAGCACTCTGAGAGGAACAACCACGCCGAGGCTGCTCAGTGTCTGGTGCATAGTGCTGCCTTAGTAGCAGAATACCTAAGCATGCTGGAGGACCGCAAATATCTCCCCGTAGGCTGCGTCACCTTCCAGGTAGGAATGTTCTAGTGGTATTGTTTGTGTATATGTCTTTCCTCTACTGTAATCAAGCATCAGAAACACATTTCTGACAGTGACTATGCTTGCACCATCGCTTTCATTTTTTAATGTGTGTGTTTATGCACTCCAGAATATTTCTTCAAATGTACTGGAGGAATCTGCGGTGTCTGATGATGTGGTGTCACCAGACGAGGAGGGAATCTGCTCAGGGAAATATTTCACTGAGATTGGTCTCGTGGGTCTCCTAGAGCAGGCTGCTGCCTCTTTTTCCATGGTGAGAGATGGACAAATGGACAGATGCTTATTTATTTTTTGACTAATTATTATTTAAACTAATTGTTCATCCTTCCAGGCCGGCATGTATGAGGCTGTGAATGAAGTGTACAAGGTACTGATCCCGATCCACGAAGCCAACAGGGACGCAAAGAAGCTAGCCACCATTCATGGTAAACTACAGGAAGCCTTTGGCAAAATTGTTCATCAGGTAAACACACACATACAAAGCAGACTTCTTCTTTGAAACACAACTCCAATCACTTACAGGGCCAAGCTGGTACTGAATTCATGCAGTTCAACTCAAAGATGAATATTTTACACCTCAGTGTGACCCAGATTTATTGCACGCATTGTTAGTCTTCTGCTATGAGAAGATTACATTTGGGATACACAAGGTAGAATTTTTTGCTCTTATGTAAATCCACTAAAGCTGTTTTTAACACATGAATTCCAGACAGTTTCAGGAGAATCAGGCCAGGAAATTGTCTGGAGCAGTCTGGGTCAGACACGTTCTCACTGTAGGAGATACTCCCGTTTAGTTTTTGTGTGAGGTGATGTCTGGGTAGAGCATGCAGGAGGAATTCTCCAGACAGCTATAGGCTCTTTTCAAACATCGGTTCAATTGGACATTCATGGACTTTGTTCTGCAGAGCAAAGAACATCTAAAATTCATGATGCTTTGTGTTTGTTCTCACATACAGCTCATCCAAGGGATGATGTGTAGAAAAGTTCAGGCCTGTGATGTGTGAGTGAAAACAACAAAGACTTGTGCAGCTGAATTATAGATAAAGAATTATTGAACAGTGTCAAGATCAGCACTTACAGTAAAAACAGAGAATTATTTTTTTTTGGTCACTGTCGTGAAGTTTTCCACAAGTGCACTTTTCCCACACAGATTAACTGTCACATTAAACAGGCAGTGTAGATGGTATCAGGGACAAGTACCAAAAAGTGTGTAAGGAGCAAAGCTTCTCATCTGCAGGACCTCTGAAATTTACATTCACCACCGATTCTTGGCACCGATCAGGAAAAACGGTGGATTTCTGTTAATGTTGCGAACACACCAGCCGTCACGGACACAGCTTTGCATGATCTTATCATTTGGCAGTTAAATTCTAGTATATTTATTTATGTATGTCTGATACCTGCCATGCTTTACTTTTCTGTGAAGTATGAAATTAAGGATGCATGACGTGTTGGACCTCAAACAGTTGGTTTGTTTTTGTTTGTTTTTTTCTCTTGGGTTAAAGGCCAGTTGTGTGACACAGTCGGGTTCCAGTCGTCTGGTGTGCAGAGCAACTGCTCTTACAAAGCTAACTTTTCTATAGTGACAAAAACATTTGTTGTATGAAGAAAGTATCCCTGTTTTATTAAAAATACTTTTTTTGTCACACGCTCTGTTCTCCAGCTCGACAACTTGGTAACCTGGATTAGTTTCAAAGTTCATTCTCCTTGTTGTAACATCCTCTGTGTGTGTGTGTGTGTGTGTGTTTGTGTGTATGTGTGCGTGTGTGTCGGAGGGCGTATGTGTCTTGTCGTTCACATGTCCTGTATTCTCTTTGTTATGCAGAGTACTGGCTGGGAGGTAGGTGACTAAAC
>VUQJ01010727.1:6797-21770 GCA_015108635.1 Andinoacara biseriatus
ATCGTGAAAATTTGGCACTGTGGAGCAATGAAATTTGGTACACATTCAAATGGGCCCACTGAGAGGCAGTTCCCAGTTACATGCAAATAGCATTTCCAGGGAACATATTATCAGAAAGGGCCAACTGATAGGCGGGAGTGTTTTCCAGGATGCAGTATGATAAACACTGAAGACCTTCCCAAAGCTATCAGGCCTACACTGTCCTTGGTGGTGTGAGGAGATGAATGTGACTGAATGAATGCACCCCAGAGTCTTAATTGCATGTATAGAAGATGATGATCAGCAAAGACTGCTATCAGTGACTTGGTGATTTATTAGCAGTCTGTATACATTGGCACATTCAAGCATGGAGGCATCCGAGGGGCCGTAGCTACCAGGAACCAAACAAGGAAAAACCCTTTCCTTTGGTTCTTGTTCAGTACAATGTTAGAAGGTTAAAAACAATCAGTTAATTCAGTTGTCAATGAAGGTGAAATTCTGAGCATATTATATCATATAGTGCATATAGTATATTACAAAGTAGGGCAACATCACCAAAATCAGCGCAATTGTAAATAAGTCAAAATTCTACCACTTAAATTAAATTTAACCATCATACATTTCACTGTAGTCATGGTAAAAAGAATATCTGTCAGGATATAATAAAAAAAAAATCTGTCTTTACCAGGCCTTAATATTTGGTAAATACAACCTGTGGTGAAAACCACATGACATATTTGACCATGCCATTATTTGTTTAACAAAAACTGCAGAGGCAGTGAGGTCTGGACTTTGACTGTGCCATTACAACACTGGTAATTTTCTTTTTCAGCCATTCTGTTGTAGATTTGATGGTGTCCTTGGGATTGTTGTCTTGTTCCATGACCCAGTTCAGGCCAAGCTTTAGCTGTCAGAAAGTTGGCCTCATGTTTGACTCTAAAATACTTTGGTATACAGAGAAGTTCATGGTCAACTCAGTGACTGCAAGGTGTCCAGGTGCCTGCAAACCAAGCCCAAACCATTATACCTCCACCACCGTGCTTGACAACTGCTGTGAGACATTTGCGCTGATATGCTGTGTTTGGTGGCGCTGGGCTGCCATACTCTTTGAGAGAGACAAGGCCTTCTCTTGGCAACCCTTCCAAACAAGCAGTATTTTTCTGTGTGTATCTTCATGAACTTTAACTTGAGACCTGTAGAGCCTGAGATGAAGCTCTCGAGTCGTGACCTGAAATTGTTGCATCTTCAAGTATGAAAGTCCGGTTTCTTACGTGATGAGTCATGTTGCATCAAACAAACCTGCAAAAGCTGTGCTGTTCATGGTTCACTTTATAACCTCATTCATGCAATTAACCTCAATCAGAAATTACACGTGTTATTCCTGTTTGTTGCCATGGCCACAGGTGTACTCAATTTGGTTACATTCAGGTTGTATTTTGTTGCCTGTGTTTTCAAAGTAACCTCTAACCTGTTTGTTTTTAATTACACGTACAATCAGATCCCCTGCACTTCTAACCTCTGCTGAGTTTAATTTACCCCAGCTGCAGAGGAAGAAGCAACCCTTATAGTTTCTGTCAAAAAAGAGAACTAACTTGGAGTTTCTGGGAGGACAGTTGTCCAGGTGAAGAAGATGCAGATAATTCTGCTTTCATCTTGCTCTTAGCTCCATGTGTCAAACTTTTCTTCTCCACTTCAGAGCTCTTATGGGCTTTATTTTCCATCATGTGAAATAAGAGTCATTATGCCTGCTTCTATTTTGAATTTTTTTATTTTTCTAACATAATCATTATTTAACAATTCAGGACAGGGCTCCACAGATTTTTTTTTTTTTTTTTTTAGCAATTGCGATCCTTTTATCTTGAGCCAGTTTCTCCTCAAATGGGTACAGTTATCACAAGGTACAGCTGCAACAGCTCAGCCCTTGCTAGATCTATTTATCAATCAAAGACCATATGTGATAGATCTTTTGGAGATTTTTTTTCTCAAACTTTTTCCCAAGTTTTTTGTCTCTAATTGAGCAGAAAAGGGTTTCCACTATGTGGAGCATTTATTAACTCAGACTGTTGTAAAATGAGGAATATTTGCACTTGCCCTTAAATTTATAAACCATAACCATCTCTTTATAATGTGTGACTGCTGGCAGATGCACTAAGCACATGTGGCGGAGGCTTGGCACCACTGTCATCTAAAGTTCATCTGCTATTCAAGAAGAATCCCTGCAATGCAACAAAAATTCAGGACATTTCTTACGTGAGGAATTATCACATACCCACAAGGAGACAAGAAACCAAGATTACTCCATTCTGGACTTGGTTCATATATCTTCTCACAGCCTGTATGGCATAAGCTGTAGTTTCTCATGCACATTCTTTTCCTGTTGCTCGCAAGACCTTTGGGGTTGGCCTTGTTCCTCTCCATCAACCGATTCCACATGCTGAATCTTTTTTGCTGATAGTTCTTGAACTGCACAATCTGGCTGGTAAGTGTGAAAGCCAGAAGCTGAAAAGTGAGTAAAAAAAACGTCACTAAATTTGCAACAAAATGAGCAAAATTTGATTGTAAATGGTTTGTAATCTGGTTGTGAGTTTCTCCAATTGATGCCTGTGAAAAAAAAAGCTATTTTTATTATTCTGATTCACACTTCTTTCACTTCTTCTGAAGCATCGTGCTGTATTTTCCACTCACTCTTTGCAATCGTCTCTTCCCATTATTTGAGACTCAACACATATTTATGTCTGACAAAATGTTGGACATGTCACGCCAAGACGATGCACATAAAAAATTGGTAAACAGTTTAAGTGGCAAATAAAAACATGAAATTCACATACAGTAAAAGCACTTTCTTAACAATGTGCAGACTGGCATTAAAAAAAAAATCAGCATTTATTGAGGTGCTGAAATAAAAATTGCACTCTCATTGCTTTACACAGATGAGGTCTGTCTTACTTAAATGACTGAACAATGTCAAAAAGTTTATTGTTTCTAGACATTCAGCTAAAACCGTTCAGCTTGGCTCAGACTAAGTAACGCCTTTGTGTCACTGTTATTCAGGTAAAGTTTTCAAGGTCTTTATACCAAATTTTACAACCTACACACAAATGCCAGTAAGACACATATGAAAGGTTTCCAGGCAAGAGAGCTTTTAATCACAGACACCTGCTTTTGCAGAAATAGCTCAGACTGTCATTGGCTGTTAGGGGCTCAACATTTTTAAGGGCAGGGAAAAAGAATTAAGATGTATTTTTTTGGGTTGTGTTCACACAAGCTGGAGCCAAGCATGCCCGATCACTTTTCCAAAGACTTGTTTTTCATAAAACACAAAGTGACCTGCTATTGGAAACATAAGTCAATACACCCAACCACAGATCCCCCGTCTGACTTTATTAGGCTAACCAACTTTCTTTAATTCTATTATATGTGAAACGGAGAAAGTCCATGTGCTTACGCAGAAGGGAACACAGTAAAAACAAAGTCCTATTACAGGTGCCTTTCTGCATTTTAAACCAGTACAGGCCCACAGACAAATGCTAGGCTAAGAAGTACTGAAGCTTGACATCGAAACAAAAAATAAATAAATAAATGAAATTATAATAGGTAAAATTCCACCATTAGAACTTTTTAAGTTACATCTTTTGTGTTTTTTTAAATAAAGTAATCGACTACTGAAACCTAAACCTCAACTGTTTACTTGCGTTTGGGGCATATTTGTATCTAATTACTTTATCCATACTGATGGAAAATCAGCAGGGCAACAAATTGTAAAGCCAGTGGCCACAAAACATCTGTCAGTGTCAGAATTTAAACAGCTGCTAGTGAATGGTTATGGCAGGGAGGCAGTCTGTATTCATTTCAGGATGTGAACAACAAAAACAATTGACAACCCAGAGAGTTTTGTACTTTTCAGTGAGCATCTTGTGCATGCATACGCACCGCAAGTCCAATTTCCAATCACGCTGTGATGTCAAAATGAATCCACAACACTGAACAGAGAAGGCTAGTCTGCTTCCTCCCTGTGTTGCAGCCATCATCTACTTTGGCTGCCTCAGCTCATTTGATTGAAGTTGTCCAATCTAATAGAACTGTTAAAAAAGACCTGCTTCCTCAGACTGAAAATGAGCAGATATGCTTGGAGATTAGGTGTTGTTATCTTTGGCTATCCTCATTTGAGTTTTGGCTCTGCACTGCAATCAGGGAAGTGAGGCGGAGCTTTGCAAGACTGTGTTCCTGGCAGATCCCGTTGCTATTGCTTTCTCCGATTAAAACTGTAATGGGTCATATTGACAAGAAGGACTACAATTATTCAATTATCTCATTTGGATGATACAGTTGATTGACGCAACATTTTATAGTTGTATACAGCAATTAATCAAATGGATTTCAAAGTAATGTGCTGTAGCTGCATCACATGAAAAGGATTAGGTCAAGTACAGGCAGATACACGACATGCTGCACATATCAAAGGAGTTGAAGAATCCAAGAGAAAAAAGAGCTTGACAGTGATTTGTGCCTCTGCACACTCATTCACAGCTATTTATATGACTGCTGTCCATCATTTTTAGATCATTGAGACTAAAGTCATCATTCTTCACAGAGCACTCATAAAGCATAAATGACTCAATATCTTATATTACACACACACACACGGACGTATCCCATTTTGACCTTGGGGCTCCATACTCATAGATATTCCTGCATACTATGCCAACCACTTGGTTACGGTGTTCCATGTACGCCATGCCTGCTAGCATCTTGCACCCTGCTGTTACGAGCTGGGTTGCCTCTGGGGCAGGGGCGGATCTAGAAAAATATTAATGGGGTGGCGAGAGGGGGGCAGGAATTTTTGGTGGGTGGCAACGTATATATATTCTGAATTGTTCAATTATCAGTTTAATGAGAAATAGTATGTACACACTACAAAAGGGCACAGGTTCCCATTTATAACCCCGTACAGACAAACTTAATCTCAAGAAATCAATGTCTTGCATTTGGGGTTTCATGTGAAACAGTTCATATTAGGAATAAAGTGACCGTACAATGTGATCTCATTAATAGGAGATAGAAGTATGGTAACACTACTGTAGGTGGGGCATTATCAAAAGAAAGGAATTAAGGTAAGACACAGATGATGAGTGGCAGATGTGTGAGGGGGGACAGCAAACTGTATTCAAGTGTCAGAGTGGCAACGTTCAAAGTAGCATTTGTATAAGAAGAAATCATCTAAAGAAAAACTTAACCATGAAGATCTATGGACTGAGCTTTATTAAAGTGACCATACATACACTGTGGAAATACATGGGTCATACTTGAACATACTTATACAATATATACAAAAGAGAAGACATTAAACAACAACCACACTAACAGCTGAATACAGCAATTTCCATGTTGCTCAGCAAAACGCTTCACAAATTGATCTACATCTGATGCTTTTGTCCTCTTTGATTCAATGCTAAGTACAGTGAACCCTCGTGTATCCGGGGGTTACGTTCCAAAATTAACCCACGATAGGCGAAATCCACGCAGTAGTCAGCTTTATTTTTTAATTATACAGCACTATAGATCGCAACCAAAGATTAAACCCTGTTTTCAGGCCCAAGCATTTAAGAAATAAAAATAGAAACGTTTTCTTACAAATAACTATGGTAGTTTTTAGAAAAACTTTAAATAATAATTTTAACAATCAACCAACGAGGTTGGACACATTGTGACTCGCGTATTTCACAGTTCCTCTGACTGCGCCTCTTCGTGCTGACTCTGCTCTGCTGTAGTGGAGATTTACAGCCAATCAGGGCGCAGAACACAATGTGCGTTCATACGCTGTAATTTTTTTTAAAAAAAAGCATAAAAAACTGCACTAAAAAAATCTGCGAAACAGCGAGGCCGCATTATAGCGAGGATTCACTGTACAGCCAAACTCACGACTCCCTCGCTTCGTGCTGCTCAGTTTCCCAAGCAAATCTGTCTCGCAGCGCTGACGTAATCTAATGCTGCGTTTGTCGCAGTCGGACATTGGAAATTCACCATGTCAAATTGGCCGTAACTTTTCCAAGTTACTTATGTCTACAATGTTGTCTTATGGTAGTGTAATCCCCTCAATTCTAACTACTAACTACTACTCTCTTTGTTACCATCTGACTACACTTCATCAGTCTGAACGGCATTGCGATGTCATTGCTGTAGATCATAGTGGTGTGAATCAGTGAACTGATATCTTGTTCACTACTGAGCTACAGCTTGATGTCATCCATGTAGAGGAGATAGTTAAAGCTGTATTTTCCCGTGAAAAGGTAGTTCTTCCTCCCCACTGTCACCAGGTGTTTGCTCATAGGGGATCATGTGATTGTTGGACTTTTCTCACTAATATTATAGAGTTTCCATCCATCCATCCATCCATCCATCCATCCATTCTCTTCCACTTATCCTGTTCAGGTCCACAGCCTGTGGGCAATTTATAGTGACCAATTAACCTAACCCCAGTAACTGCATGTCTTTGGACTGTGGGAGGAAATCGGAGTAAAAGGGTTTTTACCTTAAATATAAAGCACCTTGAAATGACTTGTTGTGAAATGGTGCGATATAAATGAAATTTAATTAACGTGTACTTAAAGTGTTGGACTTTTCCAGGGCTGTCCTTTGTCACCGATTCTCTTCATAATTTTTATGGATAGAATTTCTAGGTGTAGTGAAGTGGCTGAAGGATTCCGCCTTGGTGGTCTCAGAATCTCGTCTCTGCTCTTTGCGGACGATGTGGTCCTGTTGGCTTCATCATGTAGTGGCTTCCAGCTCACAGTGGAACACTTCGCAGCCAAGTGTGAAGCCACTGACATGAGACTTACAGTAGCACCTCTAAATCTGAGGCCAAGGTCCTCAGCCTGAAAAATGTGGAGTGCCCACTTTTACTCAGGGACAAGTTGCTGCCCCAAGTGGAGGGGTTAAAGTATCTCATTCATGAGTGACGGGAGAAGGGAATGGGAGATCGACAGACAGATCAGGGCTGCACCAGTCTGTTGTAGTGAAGAGGGAGCTGAGCAGGGTGTTAAAACCAAGCTGTCGATTTAATAGTTGATCTACGTCCCTACCCTCACCTATGGTCAGCTCTGGGTAGTGACCGAAAGGATAAGATTCTGAATACAAGCGTCAGAAATTAGTTTCCTCCGAAGGGTGGCTTTTTCCGGTGAGGTCAGAGTTTTGGAAACCTGAAATACGCAGCCGTATTTTGGTGTACATACAGCCTCTGCACTGCGTCTGTTCAAATGCTTTGGCATCACCCGGACCCTCAAGAGGACCTGCTTGCAGGTAAGAGAGCGCTGCCTTACTCAGCAGAAGTTACCATAAGTCACGTGACAGAATAGCGGAAGTGGGTCTTTTACGTATGCATACAGATGCTGCATAGAGCAGCTGGGCCCGCTGCTGTCATACATCAACAAATGTCTATGGATTTACTGAGATGGCTAAAATCCTGCAGATGGAATTTTGTTCATTCAGTCTGTCAAGTACAGGAGCCTGTACCTGGATGTACAGCGTTGTAAAAAATAAGTCAGCCTTTTGCTATTTTTGCTCTGCATCTTTTCTATTTACATTTCAATAGCACAACTGTGAGTCTTTTTATAGAGGAAAAGGCATTCATTTATTTGCGTAGCCTTATTTAAATATGCCAATAGGTTATTTTTGAGTAATTTCTCATGTATATCTACAGCTGAATGCTAATAAAAATGTCTGTGTGACATTTGAGACATGTAGCTTTGACTGTGACCTGCCTTTTTTTTTTTTTTATTCTTTTTTTTTTTTTTTTTTTTATACCTTTTTGGGAAGAAAATATATCGAGGCCCTGGGGCAGATGGATGGATGGATAAAGTGAACTTAAGTCACCACAGATATTTGGATTAATCCTCTGGGAACCATGGATGTCTGGAAAACATTTTGGGGAAATCTTCCCAACAGTTCTGGGGAAATTTGGAAAAAGGTGGTGGACCAATAAACATTTGTCACATCTACAGAGCCATACTTGTTCTATTAGTATTGAGCACTGTTAGTATCAGCTACAAACAAATAAATCCCAGCATTCAAAATTAAGGAATTCAAAAATATTGCTTTTGGTAAAATGACTAGCTTTTATCTCAAATTTCTTTTTCATATATAGTTTATCTCAAATGTAGTTCACATGCAGAACAATACAGCAAAACGACATTATAAATGCATTTACATGCCAGGTCTGGTAAATCCTATTAATCATAGTGATTTACTTTTGATTTTTGCTTTGAAAAGCTGTGCAAATACTATTGTTCTTAATCATACTCATACTTTATTTGGATAAGAATGACAGCCAACAAACAAAAAACTAGACAGTGATGAAATACCTTAAACAGAACTGATATCCATGCAAAGCAGACAGCAAGTGGTAAGTGCTTTTCAAAGGACCTGATGAGCTTGTGATGATGCCACATTTTCCAACAAACATCAGTGTGAGTAAGAAAAAAATATGTTTTTAAATGATTAACAGATTTTCAAGAGCAGATGGAGTCCATTATTGAGGCGATTTGTTATGTCGTCAAATTTCTAAAGCAGGAAATAGCACTACTGAATAAATCACACATATTTCGATGTCTGGAAATGAGTATGTCTTTGTGTGTGTGTGTCTGTGTGCATGTGTGTGTGTGTGAGTGTGAAGGTGGAGGGTGGTGGGAGGGATGGGGCTCTGCTGTTTTGATGTTGGAACAGGGAGGAGGTCAGTTCAGAAATTTTTCAGCACAGTGACAACCAGACACTAGCTCACTAGCGTGGAAGAGCACAGACGCTGATTACACAATTCCAACTCTGTTTACGCATATGAGTCACACAGCATCAGCAATCAAATCAAAGGATTAGAGAGAAGGAGCTTGTTCATAAGACAAAGGGGCATTTCAGCACCCACACATTTTTGCTTTGAGAGTTATAATTCACAGCTAAAAAAAAAAAGCCAGACCTTAACGTGTTGATGTTAATTGCGCTTGCTTGTATTCCACTCTACCTGCTTGTTTATGTTCTCAACAAAATGTGGAGATCTGCTCTTCAGAAGTGTTACCAGCTCTCTGTAAGTATCACTTGTTTGCTCATATCCATTCTCCTCCCCCTCCTGTTTTATGCCCTGTGAAAACAAAGTGAAAAACAGCTTCATTAATTCTAGAAACCACAATTATAATGTGGCCCACATGTCAGCTGGAATAGCTGAGGTTAGAAAGCTCCAAGTATCTGCAGGCAGCCTCAGAGGAAGTGTAAAACCATGTAAATTGCTGAATTAGGTTTAAGACACAGCTCCTCTTTGAGGTTTCATTTGCATCAATGTCACCCATTCAGTTTCAGGTTGGACTTATTTCCACTTGCTCGAACCTCTTCCAGGTGAAGAAACAGTAGGAGGAATCATAAGGCTTTTCAGCTAACCCACTGGCGAAGTGAAAGGTGCTGCAACATGCAAAATAAGTGCAAAGTATAAAAAAAATATACATCTAGCTATACAATGGTAAAATAAGCTGCAGGTGCATTGTGGGGGGCTAATAAGTCAATATTTTCACCAAACAGAGTACTGTGCAAAAGACATAGCCAGCCCTAATTTCTTTATATTTTGCAAGGAAAATAGGTAATAGTTGCAGGGATTTGTTGAAACATGCAAACATATGTGGAAATGCAAATACAAAGACAAGCAAAGGCAGTCTGTACAAATTGCGACAAACTCTGCGGTCAGTATTTGTTATGATCTTCTTTATTCTTCCACATAGCCAGAACTCTACTGGGCAGGTGTTCTTATAATTTCTTTAAGTACTCTTCAGAAATAATTCTCCAGACTTCTTGAAGGACATTCCAAAGTTCTTCTTCGGATATTTGTTGCCTTTTGGTCCCTTCTCTGTCAAGATGACGTCAAAGTGCTTCAAAAACATCGAGATCTGGGCTCAATCAATCCATGACTGATAGTATTCCATTTTGTGTTTTTCTATCCAGGTTTGCATTTGCTACATTTGCAGTGTGTTTGGGATCATTGTCATGCTGAATGTGGTGTTTGGAGATGCCTACTGAAAATCAAATCTCAGGACCTACCACAATTCATGGATCACATTAACTCGGTAGACAAACCCATCAAGTTCACAGAGGAGAATATGAAAAATGGCAAGCTAGTGTTCTTGGACTGCAAAATTTCCATTAGTAATGGGGGACATTTGAAAGTCAATATGCACCATAAACCAACACATACAGATCAGGAGTTTGACTCTCAGCATCCAGTGGAGCACAAACTGGGTGTCATCCGGACGCTACAACACAGAGTGAACACCCTACCAAGAGACACAGCAGCCAGGTAAGCAGAAGAACAACATATCAAAAAGGCGGTGACGAAATGTGGGTATCCCACCTGGACATTTGTCAAAGCTGGGAAGTCGCCTAAAAATGCTCCAGGAGAGAAGGACACCCGCTGCCTAGCAAAAACCTTTGGTGAGCCCTTATGCGTCAAGAGTATTGGAAAAACCGAGACACATTTTTTTCAAAACACCATGTCTCTGTGATTTTCAAACCCTAAAACATGCTACGCCAAATTTGGTCCGCCCTAAGGATCAGCTCCCCAGCACAAATACAATAATATAGTGTATGCTGGTAAATGCCAAGAGGATTGCTGTGAATTATACATCGGGGAAACCAAGCAACCACTGCCTAAGCGCTGTTTCAGACAATCCATCACTCTTTTCCTGTAGCTACCAGGGTCTCATTTCAAACACTTCACTTATCTGGAATCTAAAATGGCAGGAATGGTGATGTGGAGGAGGAGATTAGCGCAAGAATTTCAAAGTTGGCCAGCCCTTCGTAGCACTGAAAAGTACTTGGAGAGCGAAGACCACCAGCACCACCGCCAAGATCATGCTCTATAAAAGCAATGTCCTAAACACTCTGCTGTATGGTATAGAATCAAATGAAATGACAAAGACCATCAGTCACAAACTAGAAGTCTTCCAGAACTGCTGCCTGAAAAGAATTCTGAACATCTTTTGGCCAAATACCATTTTCAATGCTGAACTACACCAAAGAACTTCCACAAAATCCATCACACAAGAAGTTCGGATGCACCGATGGAGATGGATTGGACACGTGCTGCGCCTGCCGTCAGCGTCACTGCAGAGAGTAGCCCTGAGATTGGACTCCAGACCGCCAGCGAAATAGGAGCAAACCAAAAGAGACTTGGAGAAGGACAGCGGAGAAAGAGATGAGGGAGCAGAGGTGGGTGCTACCTGGAGAAATGTGCTTCAGACAACGATGGCGAGCTCTGGCGACGGCCTTATGCGCATCTACACGCGAAAAGGATTAGTAGTAGTAGTAATCTGTATGATTTAGCAAAACTGTGTACAGTACATACCTTTTAATGCCATGCATCTTTCACCATCTTATAATGCTATGATTTAAGCCATTCCCCAACACTCTGTGAATGGTACTCATGGACATTGATCAGTGGTGATGACAATTTGCATATTAATGATCATGAAACTGAGCTCACAGCCCATTGTTAGTCAGTGGTGCTAGTTTTGGTACTTATGCAACTGTACTGTTTATAAGGTTGAGGAAACCTGCAGTCAGGTGAGTCTGAAGTGACAAAATGATTATCCCACTGAGAATGCTACATTCAGATGAACAGAATCAACTTTCTGTTCTGGGATTTCCTCAGCTGGATGACTTAGCATGCATCAAGAATCTTTGGGACTCACCTTGCTGGTGCAACAACACAATTTTATGCTTTTCAAACTTTTTTATATTTGGCATTTTTCACAGATTCAGGTCACTGGAGCAAATGATATGTTTTGTTGCAGACTGCTGGTAACAAAGTCCCTAAAGACACAATTTTAAATTGGTTATTCAATAATTTGTCAATTAGGTGTAGACACAACACTGGTACATCCCTTGAGTTTAGGTGCCTTTCTTTGTGCTTTAATGATTTATAGGCCACTGTTAAATGGCTTAACAATAAAAACCTTCGTCTGAAAAAGGTCAGAAAAAAAAGAGTGGACTGAAAATGTCCTTTGGAAAGGCCAGAGAAGTGCTGCCTAAGACCACTTTAAAAAAATTACAAGAGACTCTGGAGGCAGAACTGTGGCGTGGTGGCTAGCACTGTAGCTTCACAGCAAGAAGGCCTGGGTTTGAATCCACTTTGGCCTTTCTGTCTGGAGGTTGCATGTGCGTTTTCTCCAGGTACTCTGGTTTCCTCCCGCAGTCCAAAAGTCATGTAGTTAGTTGGGTCAGGTTAATAGGTGATTCTAAATTGTCTATAGGTGTGAATGTTTTCTGTCTCTTTGTGTTAGCCCTGCGACAGGCTGGCGACCTGTACAGGGTGTACCCTTCTTCTTGCCCTATGGCAGCTGGGATAGGCTCCAGCTCCCAGTGGAAGTGGAAGAGAATGGATGGATGGAAGAAAGTTTGGCTCCTTAGAAGCAAAAAATAAAGAAAAGAGGGTTGGCACAGGACTATTGCACATTACTCTATATACCAGATATATTTCCAGCATCAGAAAACAGTAATAACTTTTTTGTTGTCTGGTGCAACTCATTGTATTGTAAAATGTAATAATTCTATTGTAGTGTGGTGACCTATTCTTCCAGAATAGCCTTATCTAAAGATGTTGGATGCAGCATAGCACAGTGCTTTATACTTTATTTTTGGGCATGATCTTGTAGAGTGCTGTGCTTTATTTAAATATGCTGCCCCTTCCAGCTGGAACAATGTACAGAGGGACTTAAAAATGTCAGAAGTGATTACTGGTGGTTTCAATTTTTAATGGTGTGGAAAATAGCACTTCTGCTGAGTGCATGTGCTTCTTTATTGTCTCTACTTTGTTCTGATAGTTTTAAAATGTGCTTACGCATCCCAGCTTAATATTATCTACACTCTTTTGCTCTGTGTCACACATGTCTGAACCTGTTAATATTGTTTGATTTATTGCTATAAAATGTTCTTTATGCACTCTTGGCTTAAACCCACAAAATAGTTCTGCTTAGGTAAAGAGGAAAATCTGATAATAGCACAGCTTTTGCTATTTTTGCATAAATATGATCCAAACATCAGTGAACTTTCACATCACTTCCAAAAACAGATAAGGACAAGTCAGTTGAACAACTGAGACAAAATATATTATGAATGGCATTTAATGGAAAATAATGCAAGTGTAATGTTTGTGAAAGGAAAAAGTATGTGAATCTCCAAGATTAGTAGTAAATTTGAAGATAAAATTTGATTTTATTGTTTGCAGTCAACAAGATGACAAATAGGTGACCCTGTTTTGATGAGGGGTTTTGTTGTTTGTTTGTTTTAAAAAATACAGATCTATGTCTGATCTTAACAATCAGGATGTGATGACCAGGCTGGAAAATGTTACAAAATTGTCTCTGAAGACTGTGGACTCCACCAGTCCATAGTCAGAAAGTCTGTGTATAAATGGAAAGAAATTAATTGCCTTTCTTATATTCCAGAGAAGTGGTTAACAAAGGTCATTTCAAGTGAGGCATTTGGTAGACAGAGGGGTCATAAGGGAAGCCAGAGTAGTTTTTAAGCAGCTGAAGATCCTTCTAGCTCTGGCCAATGTTCATGAGTCCATCATCAGGAGAAAACTGAACAACAATGGTTTGCATGGCGCAGCTGCAAGAAAAAAGCTACTGCTCTCCAAAAAGAACACTGCTGCTGTCACGCAGAAGGCAGCTGGAACAATGCAAGACAAAAGCGCTTCTTACAGCACAAATGAGTTTCATCCCAACTCTGAAACATGGTGGAAGTATCATGGTTTGGACCTTCTCAATTATAGCAATGATTTCAAAATCACTAAACCTAAGGAGAAAGTGGGTCATTCATCAAGATGCCAACCCTTTCCTTCCAAAGAATGGTCAATGAAGATAATGAAGAACGAGAGAATGAAGATAATGTTTTGGTTTGTCCAATGTGGTCTGGTCAGAGTAGTGATTTGAATCCCCCCACCCCAAACAAAGATACAAACTAAACAAAAACCCAAAAAGAAAAGCAATTTAATACCCTTAGAAATGTTTAAGACATGAAGTACAGCATAATTTCACATTTCACAACAGGTTTGTCACCAAAGAAGGAAGAGAACAAAGGGAAAAGATCATCATACGTCTGGTCTGCTAAAGAGGAGAACTTAAAACTCCAAGGAGAACTTGTTTGAAGCACGAGGCCCGGGTTGAGCCATGTTTTTTAATTGCAATCTGAGCCATGCAGTGATACTTACCACTATATTTTAAAGCTGCTTTTGCGAGATTTTTTTTTTTTTTTTTTTAATAGAGGCTGTCAGTTCAACCCAAGAAAAAGACGGCATGGGCTGCATTCATCACTTTGGTGTGTGCATGCTGTTAAATACTTTTATGGGCATGATAAATACAGTGCAATGAAGCAAAAAGTATGAGCTGAAAAAATGACGATAAATTGGAATCTGACAGATGTAATGATTCCCATGTCTTTGATGGTGGCAGAACACTGTTTTTATGCTTTGGAGTATCCAGCATTAGTGTTAATAGGGATTGCTTTCCTTGCATCCCAGTGAAATATGGAGCAAATTCAAACCTGATGTGTATTGCAGCGACTTCAACAGCCGTTCATCCTCTTTGCTGCAGAACAGTTTGAATAGCTCCACTTCAATCTTCACTGCTTTGGGGTTCAGTCTGACTGTTCTTTTGTGAATACAAAAGAAAACTAAAACACACCTAATACATTAGTGGTTCTTTTTTTGGACATGCTTTCTAGTCCAATCAGATAAGCTGGTTCAAATATGATTGAGCTGGTTTAAATGGAAATTTTGTGGAGGACTGATGGAATAAAAGCGAAGCACCCACTCTGATATCTCTTTAAGAAGCTTGTCAATAATCTGTCCACATTTCGCAACAATAGAAACAGCTTGACCTTGACCTCTGAGTCCTTGGTCAGGCCCCCTTCCTTCATTTTGTCTGTCAGACTTACTACATCAGCAAGAGTTTCTCTCTCCAGGGC
>VUQJ01010731.1:4243-16169 GCA_015108635.1 Andinoacara biseriatus
ATGCAGGTGGCTTTGGCCAGCCTGCATCACCCCCAGGTGACAAAAAGCTCCTCCCAACTCACCTGCAGTATCAAGGAAACAGCCCTTGGCTCCGCCCCCAGCATCTCACACCAGGCTCCCATGTTAACGCTTCCTTTACCCCAGATGCTCGTGGGAAACTTTTCCTTACTCCAGAAGCTTATGGGAAACACCCTCCACAGTCCCCAACATTTCAGCTGCAACGCCCTACCTGCCCAGTGCTCATTCAGCGACGTCGAACCAGTTCCTGTCCCCCGACCCCAGAGCCTCGTCCTGGTTACATTGTGCCTGTCCCCTCTCATCTCATCACCACATCCCCTTTCAAGGAACCAGAGCCACCACCACAATATCACTACCGCCCCAGCAGGAAGCGCAAGACAGCCTTTTCCTGCTTTAGACGCCGCCAATGGAAGAGCTCCGGGAAGGAAGCCACCCAAACTACACCCCTGCTACATAGAGGTACTATCCAAGAAATTTGGTTAATTGGAATGTTGCAACTAGAACTTGGTATTTCACTGCTAGAAGTGATATTACTACTCAGTCCAAGCTGGAAGTCCCAAATAGTCCATTTGTTTTTTAGTTTTTAGTTGTACTTCTACCTCTTTGACTCAGTTTGTTCCTCAAAGATTTTAGGTGATATAGATATTTGCGTTTATAGGATTTCAGGTAACCTGACACACTTTGTTAGGCTTTTTATCCTTTTCAGTCCCTTCTTACCCATTTTTATATCACTAGAATTCTGAATTGGCTTATGAGGGACCAAGCTGGCAAAAACAAGCAGGCACAGGTGTATTTTCAAATTGTGGGTTTTATTATACCCCAAAAGGGCAAAAATGTTATAAAGACAAACAATCTTTAAAAATCAGTGGGCCCATAAAAGAAAACAACAACAAAACAAAATTTACAAAACTCATATTTAACAGAACCCAACTAACTGACCTGCTCAAATGAGAGACAGCTCAACCTATATAGTAACAGAATAAACCATTTTAAATGCCACAGGGGGAACCAGAGTGTATCTATATTTGAAAAACAAGACAAAGAACCCCACCCCCACCCCCCATGAGGTTACAGCAGATGGTTCAGTCCACTTGATTGGCCTCTGTACTTAAACCAGCTCCACACTTTATATCCTCTTTTGCTCATCTAAATAAGAACTGGAGCAGCAGGCAGGTAACTCAAGAAAACAGGACAAGTCACTGAGCTCAAATGTTGGTCAGTTAGGCATCATTACGATCTCACATTGTAACATGAATAAACTACATTTAACTTCAGTAACTAAAGACTAAAGGTATGAAACCCTCCTATAGTAGGTTTATGCAAACATAAATATTAGTCTTTCAATTGTGTGGTTGCGGACAACCATCACATGGTTCATTTGCATTTTTGATGTCCTCAATAAACCAACTAAGTCAGGGTTGATCCAGTCTGGTCCAAGGTAGCCTAGCTTAGTTTGGTTTGGTCCCCAAAGGTTTCAGCTAGCCTGAATTAACAGTGTGAGATTCCAGATACTCACGGATATTGCGGTCGATTGTAACAATTACTTTGTTTCGCTCATTTGGTTTGCCCAAATGGTGCTAAATTGTGAGTCACCAGAAGTCTGGTTTGGTCTAGTCTGATCTCAACCTGATGTTTCTGATTGGTTCCCAAATAGTCCCAGAGATTGTGGTTTCCCTCTGTTTGGTCCTGAATAATCCCATGTATCCGGGCTTGAAAGCCTTAATAGTGCAGCTATTCTGGTTCCTTCCATTATGGTCCTAAGTGAACTAAGTTTGCCTGTTGTGGCCTTTTGAGGTCAGGCATGGTCTCAGATACTCTTATTTGCCAATTTTGGTACTCTGTGGCGCCAGTTTTGCTTGTCTGGCTCTCTTTGGTCCTAAATCTGGTCCAAATTTGCCTGTGTTTTTATCTCATCTGGCAGGACTAGATTCTTTTGCCTGATTGGTCCTTTTACCAAGGTCTGGATTTTGCAGTCCTGAATAAACCAAGTTAGCCTGGTTTGACAAGGTTTGGACTGAGATTATTCCAGCAAGCTCTGAATGGTGCTAGCTAGCCTTGCCTTGCTCAGTTTGGTCCCCAAGGATTCCAGCTTGCCTGATTTGTCAGTTTGAGATCCTGAATATGTAATATGGTTTGACTTTATTTGGCCCTGAATGGCTTGCGCTGATGTGCTAAATGGTCACAGCTCTGCAGATTTAGCTAAATTTTTAATATAAAAATTGTAGTTTACCTGGGTTGGCTTTATGAGGCCCTGAATGTTACTTTTTTTTCAATCCTGGTTTGGCTATTTTAAGTTCTAGATATTCTAAGTTATTATGTTTTGATTTTATTCAGACCTGAAAGGTACCAAATTGTGGGTCTAGACAACTCTGAATGTCCTGAATGTTCTCAGCTACTCTAGTTTGACCATTTCCAAACCATATGACGTGAACTGGCCTGGCTCACTTTGGTCCTTAATCTGAACCAAATTTCAATGTGCTTGTTCTCAGGCCATGTTCCACTGCGTGTGAAATAAACTGTTTGATTCACTTTGCTCCTGGATGGCCTGGGCAGAGCTTTCTCATTACAGAAATGCATAGGTTTTACAAACATGATTAGTGACATGAGTAAAAATAAAATTTAAGTGTGATATGATCAAATCTGCCAGATCTGTTTGTCCCAGTTTGGTCCAGTCTTTGCCTCACAAATTCTTCATGTTTAAATGAAAATATTAAAGCAGCAACTCACTGCCTGCAGGTCTCTTGTGGCTCTGTAAACACACTCTCTTACACGCTGTGTGACTGTCTGATCAATAATGCATCACAGCACCAGTCAGCTATTATTCGCTGATAACATGCAGAAGAAAATCTCACTAGCGCTCCATATTCTTAGTTTAATTACATCCCCTGTGTGCATAATCTTCTCCTCTGTGTGTGTGTGTGTGTGTGTGTGTGTGTGTGTGTACAAGGATTAGCTGTAGCTCCAGACGCTGCCCTAATGGCTAATTCCAGGAATAAGGGATGAACAGGCTTTTTAGCTGCAACAGCTGCTACCTGTTAGCTCCCTCTGTTACTTCCACCTGAATGTTAGCCATGTCATCCAGGGAAACCACAGCTGGATCTTCAGATTTACCTTTAGTATTCTCATGACGTGTTACCTTTGTGGCGATGTCGGACAGCATTTAAAATGTTAAAACAAAGAAACCTGAACATTGTTCAGTCAGCGGTATGAGACAGTTACAAAGCCCCACCCCTCCTCTTTCCTGACTGGACAGCTGAGAGTTCAGAGTTTAACAGATTCAGACTATATATAAGACTATGACATAATGATAGTGTGTCCTACTTACTGTCTAATTAATGAAACTAATTAAAACAGTGGGAAGGTGAAGACAGACAGACAGGCTGTCAGCCATGAAGACGGTAATTAGCTGCTCCACTGGCCCACATAGTCGGCACACTTACAGACTGGAATTGTCCCAGTTGGTGATGATGAAGGTGATGATGAAGGTGACTGTCAACTCCATCAACTATTACCATCGTTACCACAAGTTCTCAGGATGGCACATGTAGAGATGCAGCACTAGTGAATAGGTGTATTATGGAGATAGAGATACCAGATACCAGCCCAGGGTCCAGAGGCCAATGGACTAGTTTATAGTCCTGATGATTTTTTTACTATGGAGCTGTTGGAATATTCCAGAATATGGTTTGACACTGTCTTGCTGAAATAAACAGGGCTTGCCCTAAAAAGGCAAATGTTAAACGGACTAGTCTTTATATAGCGCTTTTCTACTCAACGTGCTTTTATACACCTGACAGGTATGAAAACCATCAAACTGACTTTAGCCAGTGTCCAGACCATAATATATGATAGTGAAAGAATGATGGTCTTGGGAAATAAGCAATGCTTTACTTGAAAAAGACATAATCTGGATATCAAAATCTGTGGTCCAAAATCTGCAGACGTTGTCAAGCATTAATGGGACCTTCACAGATGTACAAGTTACCCCTGCCATGTGCACTAAAAGACATCTACCAAAACTTCTATTCAGACTAAAAGAGAGACTATTACTGGACAAATGAAAATAGAATTTCAGTGATTTAAAAAAACAATAAGTCTCCTGTGTATGGCTTCTGCCATAAGCAATGGAGTTCAAGTATCTCAGGGTCTTGTTAATGAGCAAGGCAGGGAAAGGGGTGGGCGATTAACAGAGATGGATTGGTGCAGCATTTGCGGTCATGCAGATTTTGTAAGGCTTTTGTAGTGAAGAGAGAACTGAGTGAGAAAGCAAAGCTGTAGATCTACCTTCACCTATGGTTATGAGCTGTGGTTAGTGACCAAAAAAATGAGCTTACAGACACAAACAGTGTCCTCCCAAAGCTGTCAGGGCTCTGTGTTAATGACAGGACGAGGAGCTCATTCAGGAGAGGTTCACAGTAGAGCCATTCCTGTAAAACTAGCTTAGAACACCTTGCTGTCCCCCCAGAGGAAAGGAGAGGGTTGGGGAGAGGCTGGCATCTCCACTTAGACTGCTGTCCCCATGACCTGGACCTAGATAATCAGCTGAGGATGGATGGATGGAAGGAAAACCAGTATTCTGCATTTATTTACATCCTTTTTTTCTTCAAAACGTTATTTTACAGATAGACACAAATCCTACTATAAAGTGACTGATTATGGCCCACCTGCATCCATTCATTCACAGTATCTGGATGCCTCTTTGTGCATTATCACCTATTATATACCTGAAGTTGTTTCTGTCCTGTTGCTTCATCCTGTCCTTCAGATGCTGATGTCCTCACTCTCTTTAGTCCTCACAAAGATAGAAAGATGAGAACACAGGGAATAAAAGATGAACAGTCGTACATCAGAGGCGCACACACACTTTGAATTCTGTTTTTTCATCTCCCTTCATCTACAAAGCGCCCTGTTTCCTGTGTCGGTGTGATAATGCAGTATTTGTGGGTAACCTTCATCACCTGGTGACACACATGAAGGACACACACGTGTGCTGGCTTCTTGCCAACAGGGCAAGTGTGTGTGTGTGTGTGTGTGTATGGATAAGAAAGGAAGAAAGAGGGGGGAGCAAGTGACATAAAAAGAGAATAAGAGAGAGAGGAGTGGGAGGAGAGCGGCGTTGCAGCGAGTCAAGCTGCATTACTGCTGCTGCTCGCCCGCTCTCTTTCTGTCTGCTGCAGCCTCAGGAGTGCGTGTGTCGGTGTGTGTGTGCGTCTGAGCGAGTGTGTGGCGTCGTTATGGTTCTGATCGGAACGGCGATCAAATCCGTCCTCAGATATCTCAGTAAGACCAGAGGTGAGTGCTGCCGTATTGACAAAGGGTCGATTTACAATTGCGCTGTATATGCAGAGTGAGTGATAGCTCTCTAAAGATGACCTCATAGAATACCACCCTCTGATTGGCTCTCAGGTGCATGTAAAAATCCTGTCAAACATAGTTTAGATCAGCAATTTAACCTGCATTTGAAATGTGAGCTTACTCTGCCTGTGACTATAGTACAGGGCATTGATTCGAAGACCCTGCTCAAGGTCTCCTGTACTGTTTTTTTTAATGCCTTGGAACAATCTAACTGATCTCAAGAACCTCATCAAGGATCATTTTAGGCATTTCTGGTACCTTCTCGAGGGCTTCTGGAATCTCCACAAAGACTCCTGGGCTGTGTTTGGGAGGTTTTAACCTCTCAGTAACCCCCAGAAGCGCTTCAAGAACAATACAGGCTTTTTAAAAACCTCTGTCATTTCTCATGGATCCCTGGAATTCCCACCTGGAAAAGTAATTCAGAGATTTATACCCTCCTAGTGACCTGTTAACCTCATCAAGAATAATGTCATTCACTTTGCAGACCTCTGTTACTTCTCAAGGACAACCTGAGAAAAAATCAAGGAGCCATAATATCTTCTTGATGATCCGTGTGGATATTTAGGACCCCTCAAGAGCCCCTAAAATCACCTGAATCTTTGCAAAAACCCACTGAAACTTGCCACACACACCTGCAGCCTGCTCAGGGACCACTATCACAAACCTTTGGGACCCCATCAAGAACTACTTAGCCTCTCCAGCTCTTGTAAAGCACCTCTAGAGTCAGGATGCACTCTTTCTCATTTCTGGTGCTTCTTTGTGGTTCCTGCAATTCCTTTACTGCTGCATGAAGGTATATAGACCTCCTAACCTGCAGAACCTCCTCAAAGACCTTTGGTCCCTGCCAAAGAACACATTGAGGCTAATTTAAGATCCAAATTTACAGAATGGTTGCAAGCGTTTATCAGACCACCTCAAGGATCACTTGGACCCCATAAAGACTGTTCTTTCTAAAAAAAACTGCATCTTCTTTGATGGAATCCCCATAAGCCTTTGATTGAACCTCAAGGACCACTGAGACTCCTCAAAGACCCATTATGCTTTCTCCAAGACTTCTGCAGCTGTCTCAAGTATTTATCAGACCTCTTTAAGGATCACTTCCAGTCACTGAAGGACATTTTGGCATGTTTAAGCCTCCGCGTCCTCCTTCTGAAGAACCCACCAAAACCCCTCATGACATCTCATCAGCAGTCTCAAGGACCACATTAAAACCTCTCAAAGGATCTTTGGTACTTCTCAAGGACCCTTGGCATTCCCTCAGTGAGCTCTTTATGTGTGTCAGTTATGGTGTTAATTTATTTGTCTTTTGATCGCTCAGACTTATGAGTACAGTTTTCAAATGCCAAAACTCACAAACTCTGACCAGGTTCAAGGTCCGGGTACCTGTAATCATCAATGATGACTTAGATCACAGGATGAAAGAGAGAAACCTATGATTTATGGCAACAAGTTATCTTTTTATATTTTTTCTTGAATGTTATCAGTTTGAGACAAATGACTGAAATAATAATTTAAAAAAATGTAATTTAGTTTGCCGTGCAGACGATCTGCACACACGCAGAAAAAGATTTTACCAAATCTGTCCTGAGTTTCTCTGAGAAGTTCTTACTCTGTATTAATGAGCTGCTTTTGGTTCAACTGTCTCTAAAATGCTGAAAACTGAGACTTCAACTTCACATCTGTCCACACATCTGTCCACTGAATACCACAGCTAATCAAGCTGCTGGCCTTTCAAAATAAAAGCCCTGTAATGTGGAGGTCACCTTGAGTAGTGCTGAGTGCTGCAGCTCTCATTATCAGCGCTCTGAGTGTGAATAGATTTGCTGAAACAAGATTAAAATCCAGAAAGCAGCCTCACTCTCTCTCTCTCTCTGTGCAGCAGGGGACGGGGACAGTAAGTGGTCTGTTCACTACACTACCCAGAAGCCTCAGCAGGGTCTGCGCTTCATCCCTGGAAAAAGGCGATCAGGCAGCGCTGATGACCTGCGAGGTGAGAGAAGTACTGCAGTGTTTGGACAGTATCAGAAAATGTGAGATTAGCTGTTGTTGGATCTGCAGGGAAACAATTTGGACTGGAACTCATCAGGATAGTGCTTACTGAGGTCAGAGGTCAAGTGAGACTTTGGCTCATTTTTCCCATAGACTTCTATACAACCAGACTTGATTTTGTCACCAAAATGTCACCCCCTGTTGGCCAATGGAAAGAAGGCAGATTTTCACTAACAGACTAAAACCGTCAAAGCATTTTGAACCCAACAGTGAAAACTGCATGCAGCATATAGTCAGCGTGCAGGAAATACAGCTATTGTGTCTGCACTTGTATTAAAAGAAAAAAATTACATATGGTGATTTATAATTCACAGCATTTGAATCGTGATGCTTTGTGCTTGAAAGCACAAAGCATCACGATTCAAATGAGGACGAGTCTGAATCGATGCCATTTGAAACCCATAGAGACAAAGACGAGTCAATTTGCAGCCTCCACAGTTGCAGGATATAATGTTGAAGAGAACCGGAGATAAATTGGTTTGTATAACTGAAAATCACAGGCAGCAAGAATCAATGATTACCAGCTCCGGGTACAGAGGGAGAGTAAAACCTTTCATAAACTCAAAAATAAGACAGCCTGGATAAAATGAGGAAGCAGAAACTTCAGGCAGAACCTGAGTCCAGAACAGCAACTTTAATAAAGGAATCATGAGCTGTGAAGTTCATACATGAATTTAATGAAATCTGAGTATAAACTGACTCCATAGTTCCTCAGTCCCACGAGGAGAAGCTGCAATGCAGCTGAAAACTCTAGTGCCAAGAAAATCAGTGCTCGAGAATCCCACATTTCAGAAGTGTCCCTGAAGTGCCTCTGCAATCCAAGTTAATTATAAGTCCTTTCAAGCTGCAGAGAGCAGATGAGGAGGGCAGGAAGTCGCACACAGGAATGACGCCGAGCAGCTGGTCAGTGTGCAAAATCGAGCCGTGCTCCACAAACCGATCATGGCCTGAATTAATGGACTGAAATTGTATCCTTTCTCAGGGGAGTTTACAAGTATTGACATAAATTAAATTCAATAAAAAAAAATATGCTAAAGTTAATGAACAACATTCTGTCACGACACATAAATAAATAAAGAAAATAAAAACTTATAAATAAATGCAGATAATAAAATAAATACCTTTAAAATACCAAATTAAATAAAAATGAGAATAGGAAATAATGAATAAATAAATAATATTACATTTAATATATCTTAAAAATTAGAAAATTTTATATAATTTCTGTAAGATGCAATAACTTTCACTAACCTAATAAACAGGAAAAGTCTCCTTGTTTGTGGTTACTGTGGGCCCACAGCGGGGAAAACGGGACATTAGTGGTCACGTTCAAGAAGTGTGTGAACCTGCAAACCAGGGCCTCAGAAACCTTAAATCCTGTGTGTGTGTGTGTGTGTGTGTGTGTGTGTTTGTGTGTGTGTGTGTGCGCGCTGTAGGATTAGCATTAGTTGACTCCCGTAGGCAGTGACCTTCCCACCCGACACACTCACAGAGAAGCGGGGAGGTGCTGCAGAAACAGGACAGATTCTTCTATGATTGCATGTATTGGCTGCAGCTCTGCAGGGGTGGAAGGTGGAAGTCTTCATCACTGCAGTGGCAGCTCACCAGTAACTCTGTTGATAACACTGTCATGCCTCTAAGGCTCTCACTGTTTGGGTGTTTACACCAGCAAATCTGTCAGGAAAGCCTGTAAAAGCAGCAGTACATTAAACTATTCTCTTTATTTGCCCTTTAAATGTTTTAGTCTCTCAAATCTGCAATAAATCTTAAATCAGCATCAGTCCTGATTAACAGCCGCCTGTCTGTTTTATTACAGATTAGGGCAATAAACACCATTTACTGCGTGATTAATTTCCTAAACTTTCAGTTAAATATTTAAGCTTTATAAATGTTCTGTTTCCTTCACTTGCAACCATAAATCCTGGTCCCGTGATGCTTCTGTGAGAGGTAATTAAGCCTGGAGGTGAGCAGACTGCAGAGCGCTGCAGGGGTCTGCATGCAGCGCTCTGCAGCAGCTGCAGCGCCACATGTCACTGTGAGAAGACACAAAGGCTGCGCTCAGTCGCTGATCCCAGCTCATTACTGCAGCAAACACGCCACAATCATTGTCCTGTACTCACGTCACTCTTTTCTTTCTCCGTGGTGTGACTGTAGCATGTAACGGGCTGACTCAGCATGGCTACAGTGGGCCCAGTGGTTCTCAACCCCGCCCTCCGAGCCCAACCCTCCCTCCATTCTCCGGCATCGACCAATCAGACGGAACCGCACGACGAGGGTGGAGGGACAAAAGCAGGAAGATGGTGAGAAACACGTGTACAGATGTTAATATGAATGCAGTGGAGACTGGAGACTCTGACACCAGTTTTTTATTTTTTTCTATCAGTAAATGCTGCCAGTTCAGACTGAGGCTCAGACTCATGGCCTGTGATCTCAAATATACCAAACAACTGTGTTTAGAGTTGTTTGGTCTGTTGTGGTCCAGTTCTGTCGGGTTCGTCTTCAGTTTGCTGCATCAGTGTGGAATCTGTGTTTTATTTCCACCTGCTGGACAAACTGAAGTACTGACACTGTTCTGCTGCCTTGTTTTGTCTCTATAAGTCGTCTCTTTTGACATTCTCTGTGAGTTACTTTTATTTCAATAATTGATTTCATTCTATTTCTCATCCTTCCCTCGTTTTCTCTGCCCTCCTTCTCAGAGGTCCAGAGTCTTGGACTTTTTCTCTCGGTCTTGCTTTTCAGTTTGTTTCAAGTTTTCAGTTTGGAGGAGAAAGGTAAACATGGATCTATAACACACTAGATTAGATCAAACTGAAGTAGAGTAGCATCACGGTCACACCCAGTCAGAGATTTTACCCTAACAGTCAACAAACTCCAAGTCTACAAGTTTAAACTTAGGCTAGTTGGGTCACACTAACCTAGTGGTGCTAGAAAAGACTCCACCTTAGGATGAATTCAGCTACTCGGGTTTACTTTGACCCTTCCAGGCTAGATTAGACCCCAGCAATGCTGCACTTGATTTGACTGAGTTAAAGCCCAATTTTATTTACATAAACCAAAGTGTGAGTTTCTGCTGGTTTTCTTTCAGTCCTCAGCATCCTCAGAGGAAGATGAGAGGTTCATCCTGAACAACAGGCGGCCCATGACCCCACTGGTCCTGAACCCAGTCCATCTTAGCTCCTTTTGGGACGACTATGAGAGTACAAATGAGCCAAATGCCGAAATGGAGATGGACCCGCCCCCTCGACTTCCAACACCGGAGGAGAGGATGAGGCAGCAGGCCGAGGCAGTCGCAGCAGATATCGTTCCTATCAACGTAACAGGTACAGCTGGACTCAGATCCAGATTCTGTTCTTAAGGACTCTGGAGTCAATGTTGAGTCTATATTCACTGAGAATCATGATTCAACTCTGAATTTCTCTAGGCACAAAACTGGACTGAGGCATAAACCTGAGATTCAACTTTGAACTTTCCTCAGACTTAGATCAGCCACCTTGACCTTAGGACACCACAGCTGTTAGAAACCTGTTACAAATTAATTTGAAGTCAGGTTTTTATTGTCTCCATTTGAATCTGGATTCTGATCTCACAGCTAAGACTTGATAAATGTTTCTTGGGGAAAAAATGGGACTCAATTCCAGAGTCCTGCTAATGACATCTATACGGGATTCAGGTGTGTTGATCAGGAACACATCTAAAACCTGCAGGACACCGGCCCTCGAGGCCTGGAGTTGCCCACCCCTGCCTTACAAGGACATATGATTTTACCAGGACTCAGGTTATTATTGTAACTGGGACCTAAACATCAACAGTAGAAGTCAACTAATACAGGATTGGGATGGGAATCGAGAACCGGTTCTTATAGAGAACTGGCTCCCAGTAATTCAGTTCCTTGGAATTGTTAGTCTGCTTGCTTAACAACACATTTGCAATTACGTCACACACGCGCCTTATTTAGTTCGGAATATATCCAACAGCGTCAAGATAAAAAAGCATTACAAAATCATGTTCACAGTGTTTCTACAGCAGCAGCAGCTGTTTTATGTGCAGTCTGTGGATGCTGCAAGCACAAAAAGGCGGAGCCGTCACCAAGACGGTGAGCTCGCGAAAAGCAACAAAGCCGTTAAAAACTTTACTTTGAAACAGCTGCAGGTCCTTCATCAACCACCTGATTAGTAAGTGAAGAAACGAGAACTTTGCAGCAGCTCCATCCACCCTGTTTATTTCACACAGCAAAAAAAACCAAAAAAAAACCCTGCAGTATGGAAGTTAAAATATGCAGATGAATTGTTAATACGGAAAAAGTATCTCTAATCAGATCAGTCGATTAATCAATGGAATAATTAATAGTTGCAACCATATTTTGCTGTATGCTCTCACTATACTGTAGGAATAATCTCCATCTCCTGTAACATTTAGTTGATGAGGACTGCCAGAGTCTGGCTGGCTCAGAGGCTGCTGCTCGCACAGCTTGCATTTGTATTTTTTGTTAAAATGTTAAAATATT
>VUQJ01010734.1:4118-14658 GCA_015108635.1 Andinoacara biseriatus
GACTCTTGTCTCCTAGTATAAATTTCAACGTGGGCCAAAATGATGAGCAGCCAGAAGGACTGTATGGAGTGGGGAGGTGTGAGGGAGACGGAAGACAAAGAGTGAATAAAAAAAAAAATTTCTGGAGAAATAAAGAGAGAAAGAAAACATGTCAATCCACATTGTAGTCCTTTATTTCTTAGTTGCTCCTCCCACAGTATTGAATTGAAATGCATAACAGTTACATTGTAGAAAGCATTAAAACAAAGTACCTCAACTTGCTGATTACTTTTTAAAGTTGATTATAAACAAAACAACAACAAAAACAAACAAAAGAAAAAAAATCTGGTCCCTCAAAACGGGAAAATAAATGAAAGTAATCTGTTATTTATCATAAGTTTGGCACAAGGGATTAACATGGACCGAACATCACACAAGCTTGCAGACAACCGTAGAAAATGTCAGATACAGATCTTACCAGACCAATCATGCGCTTATGAAGAAATTATACCTGGCTTTTTTATTATTAATTCTTTATACTGTTTTTCTTTTTTTTCTTTTTTTTTTTTTTTACATTTGAATCAATAAATTGTCATAGAAAAAACCCCTAAGTAATATCTATTCATCAACTGATTTCATTAGTAGAATAAGGAGTGAATTGTATGTTTTAATACTATCCGGCACTCAAATGTCATCTACAAATCCCATTGAACTCTGGGATAGGCCCGGCTGGGAATCTCCCCCTTCACCTGGGCTAAGAGCAGTGCTATTCAGTAAACAAACTACAGTTTGCCAAGAAATAAATACAATTCTCAAAATACAACAGCAAATAACAACAACACCAACAAAAACAAAAATGAAAACAAAATCATGATTGTCTAAAAATGAAAGACACACAAGCATGGAGTAGCTAACGACTAGCATTCAGGCTATTTAGTGGTATTGTTGGTGGACTAGGATGGATTCAAAGGTTTTGAAAAAGACATATGCCCTTTTACAGAACAACAATTAACTTCAGCACTGGCTACTTATCTCAGTAAAAAAAAAAACATTGTGTTTTCTTCTCTTCCACTAAAAAGACAATCTATTTATATCCTTTCACAGATATTTTAGGTGGGCAGGATGGAGTGTAGTGGGCAACAGTTGTTAGACGCTTGTGTACAGTGCTATGATTGTGCAGACACACACAACTATGAAAATGCAGATGGGAAACTGGCCTGATTTTAGTTTAACAATCACTCTCTTTTTCATTTGTACTTCAGTGAGTTCAGTGATATTAAAGCACTGCTAGTGCTGTCCTTACACGGAGCAATTTTCATTTGAACCTAGGCCGCTCGCCCAACCTTTAATTTTTATAATCACGTATTTATGGGAAACACCTGTAGATCTGTGGGGTTAAAAGGGACTTCTTGTTCTGGTTCTTATGCTTTACACACAGTGAAACATGCTAGGCTGAAACCAGCTGTCTTAGACACCGCCAGAGTTACTCGGTGTAAAATGTTCTCCTTGCTTTGCATGTGCTGGGCAATAAATTCAGTCTAGTGAAGACACATCAGCAAATCCACTTCCCACAACTTTCAGCTGCCTTTGCTGTGCAAAACATAGAAATTCAGAAGAATAAATATGGCTAATATTACTTTAGCATTATTATTTTCACCACATCCTGGTTGGTGTCAATGTAACAAATTGATTTTAGGGTCTCAGAGGGACATTTTGCTCTCTATCTGCTGGAGGTTTTGGGGGTTGGGGTCGGGATGGGTTCTGCATGGACAGTGGCCCTGCTTTGTGTGTAAGGCGCTCCACTCAGCAGTCGGATGGGCTGTGGTTCCTGCTCAGCAGTCACTCTGTGGACAATCAGGGACCCCTGCAAATAGCCACTGCAATGGACTGCCAGTGCCATAGGTAGGTCAGGGTCGGGTTGAGAGCTGAAAGAATAGGCGCAAAGAGGTGCCATCATACGTGGCTGAGGGATTGAATGGCACTGGATTCAGCAGCAGCCCGTGCTAGACTGTGCCACATGGTGGCCGGGGTGTGGGTAGCTGGGTGGAGAGTGTCCTTTTCAGCCAGGGACAGCATCATGGCATATGCCTGAGGGAGCAGGGGATGGATTACAGTTTACTGTTTGTTTACATGCAAATATTAAGTACACTGAAATGCATGGCAACCATGCATGTGTGTATGTGCGTGTGTATCTTTGTAAATTTGTCTTTTTTTACCTGAGACTTTGATTTCCTAAAGAGCGGCTGTTTGACTGCCTCAGTCAGAGACGGAGAGCCAAATGAGCCATCCTCCTCATCCCCATCTCCATCACTCAACTCGCTCTCCTCCAGCTTGCGCATGTCAGAAAAGCGATGGATATGATCCAAGGCTGAGTAGCTACTCTGCTCCTCCTCGTCTTCATACCTGGAGGTCACGCAAAACATTAATAAGAAAATATCAGGATACTTTTGACTTCAAAGCATCATATTTCCAGCGATACATTTTGTTTTGGCGCATTAAATTACCTCTTTGGAGAGGCTTTGCAGCTGAGATTCAAGTCGTTTGGCTCACTCAAGTCCATTTCGTCTTGTATGATGGCCTCACTGAGGTTGCTTTGAAGCACCTTACTTTCCGATTTTTCAGGGGTGTTGCTAGGCTCTTCCCCTTCTTCTTCATCAGCACCTAACTCTTCCGCTTCCTCGTCTTCCAGGTCACGTGACCTATGGCTGGCCATCAGTGGCTTTTCTTCTTCAAATGGACCGCCATTTAACCTAGAACCAAGAAGGTTACTTAATGAGGCTTGTGCGTGTAGTAGGCATTCGAGGTAGAAACAAAGAAACATCCACCCTGTTAGCTGTACTTTTTTATTTATATGCTCCTTCTATTTTTCAGAAAATGCAGTGCAATTAAGAAATGGTGAAAGAATTCTTCTAGTGTTTGTAGATGAACTGAGCTGAGGCAGAACAGGGCAGCTGGAACTGAGCAGAGCTGGAATCCCGTTTGTCATCAAGGCTTTGGGGCCCCTTTGGGCACAGCAGCACTGGGTTGATCATTGCAGCACTTAAATGGAGTGCTCTGCCTCTCTCCTTGTTTATTTTCCTTACTATCTCGTATTCATCTAATAGGCAAAATATTTAGCTGACAGCCCCATTTGGTGGGAGAGTTATGAGAGCCCTGCCAACCAGCCCATTCCTCTATCCCTGTGGAGAGGGAAAAGGCCAGCTATCCAAACTGCCTGAGTCTTAATCTGTCCCTCTGTTTCAGCGCCACAGGAAACCGCCATTTGGTAAATCATCTGGAACCACATTAAGACTGATTCACTAATTACACTCTGGGACATCTTTCGTCAGCTCCCAAATATGCCATTTCTTGCACAAAGGATTCAGAGAAAGGGACTGAAAATTGAACGGGGAGAAGTAGATTCATAGGAAACACAACACATCAAGCACGACACCACATAATTATAGAATGCTTATAAACAGTATGGCTGCGCTGGATTTAAAAGGGATACATTTGAGACAGAGGGGAGAGAGGTAATTATACCGTATTCGATTTTAGCACAAAAAGGATTTGCATCGTTTGGCCTCAGATTTCAGGAACTGATAATATTGTCCTGTCAGCAGTGTTACTGCCGGAGCGCTGAGTTCAGGTGGTATTCAGGGCTGTGAGGAAGAACTAGCTCCAAAAGAGGGAGCGAGATCTCTGTGATTAAGAAAACAGATTTGCTAATTACGCTTTCAAACGTGGTAATTTGCTGGGGATAAAGTATCTATCAGAAGCAGTCAGCAGTGCAGCACTTTGAAAGGAAACACAGGCCGACCCTTTGACCCCACCCCCTCTACCCTCTTCCTGTAGGCAGACATGTTGGTTCCAGATGTGGTCCTCTAACTACTGCACTACCCCTCCTGCTCCCCTCCCGTCCCTCTGACGCTCTACCGCTCGGCCCTGCTTTCACAGGCCTTCTGCTCAATCATGAACTAGTCTGTGAGATCTCTATCGGGTCTCCAGTGATCAAACCAACATGAGGCACATGAAAACAAACTCAGGGACCTGAGCAGACCTTGCAACTGTTATCCGATCTGATCACAGCTACGAGAATTTATTTGCATAAAGCTCAGATGAAGTTGCATGCATATTGATATCTTTTCTTACATGTGGTCTAGAGGCAACTGATACAAAGCGCTCGCTCACGTTTCCAAACCCTGTTGTTATCCTAAATCTCATCACAGATAACAGTTCTTTACTCCAGACCCCCCAAAATGATGCGATTGTTATTAACAAAGCCTAGCTGGCTGGGAGGTATGAAAACGCAAGCCTAAAATGGGTGGATAGTGGTTGACCCATTGTTACCGGGACAATGATCATTTATAATAACCACCTTCTTGAATAGCTCAGTAGAAATATGAAGATAGGTGCACATCACCACATAAAGCCACAATTACCCTTCCTCAGAGGGGTCTGGTGATGTCTGGTTCTGGCTTGTGCTGCTGATAAAATTTCTTATTTCATTAAAATAAGAGTCCTCTTTGTCATCCAATATGGCACTGCCGCTGTCCAGTTCAGACTGTGGGGACGACATTGCAGTTCCTGCAAAAAAGAACACATATTCCAGCTGTCATGTGAATAATTTCTTACTGATGCCCTAAAACATTTCTTACCACTCAAAATGAAGAAGACTCTGCGCCATGAACACACATTCTATTCGCTTAGTGTGTCAGTGCAACATCTGTATCTATATACATTGCATCATGAGTGAAAATATGAATTGTGCATTGTGTTGTACACTCTATTTGATATCTTTGGAGCCTGTAAGACTTTGACAACAGTTTAAAATAAAGTTATGTGAGATCTGAATATGCTTTACAGCACCAAATTTGAGTAATGATACAGTAACCAAAAGCTTAAGAAGCTATGGTTTTATTATATAAATTGTGCAGGAAGAGTTTTTTTTTTTCTGCCAAAAATTATGGGTCCATTATATTTGTATTGTGTGTTGGGGCATATATAATTTAATGCTGAAAAAAATGAAAGCTTGACAGATAATGGATTTGTATTTGACGAATTGCTCATTGTGTCTGATTAAGTAGCGACCTCCTCTTAGGCCCGCTGCTGTCGGCTCCTGGCCAGGTGTCACTGCTCGTTCTGCTGATTCAGAGTCCGAGTGATGCAACCTCTCAACCCATAAGCTGTGAGTTGTGCTGCTGATGAAAGCAGCTCATTCAAAAATATTTTGTGCTGTTGCAGAGGTCGATGACAGATTTATATAATTTAATTTCTCAGCCTCTGAGATTCTCTCCTATCAGGAGTGTATTTTGTTTTATGTCATGCAGCAGAATGATTTATGGTTCTAATGAGTCAGCAAACTCTGCCCTCGTTTTCTCTGATAATATGGGGGAGGAAAAAAAAAATATGAAAAAGTAGCTTGATGATTGTATCTTCTTATATAAATTTCCACAGTCTATAAAATGTGCTACTCACCTGACAGATTGCTGTTCTCGTGCTTTTTGAGGTGGCGATCCAGGTTGGTTTGTTGACCAAAGCAGCGGTCACACAGGTGGCACTTGAACGGCTTCTCCTTGTTGTGGATGTTGCGAATGTGACGCTGCAGGTTGGAGGAGATGCTGAAGGAGCGGTCACAGTATTTACACCTGCCGAAAGAAAGTCAAGGCCTTTCGTTTAATCCAATAACTGAATGAAGAAAACATCAAAACGCACAGGCTGCTAGTCATAAATACAACCGCACTGCATAATGAATCAGGAACCTGTGTTTTTTTTTTTTTTTTATGTTGGAAACATAATGGGATACATAATGTAGGACACACACATACACACACACTTATACAGACAGTCCCAGCAGTCCCACAGTCCCAGACATGATGGAGGAGCTTGTTTAAGGTGAAACAGCTCTGCCTCTTATCTCCAGCCAGCGCAATAAAATTGCATTCTTCTCTCACAAAATAAGCACGCAACAGATTTGGTTCTAGCCTTGCAAAAATTAGAAGCGCCTGCCAAGTTTCTTCATGCAAAATTATACGAGAAGATTACATCTTTTCTTCTTGTGGAATTAGCTCGCTCGATTGGCTGTCCCTCAGGAACCCCCCCCCCCCTCCTCCTCCTCCTCCTCCCCGGTTATCTCCACAAAAATTACAATAAAAGGCGGTGATCTTTAATGGCATGCCAGCATGTAGAGTGCAGGCTATCAGGCTGGGGCAGTAGAGGCCTGCATCTGTCTTTCTCTCTCCCCTGTGGTCAGCAGGCCCCTTCCAAACTTTGGGCCAAAATTCCTCTACCTTAGTAACTAAGCCAAGCACTCGGGCGTCCACATGTAGTAAGTGTTCAGAATTAATTTTTGCATGTGTACTGGACTGCTGTTGTATTGTTACTTGTACTTCAACCTCAGATGCACCTGGAAAGGTTTGCTGTGTTGATAGGACATAAACCAAAAACCCAAAAGAAAATACTTGAGATTGCTTTTTCTTTACCACGATTTCTGGAATAAGAACTTGGTCTTAATTCCACGATGAACTCTTTAGCTGGGACGAAAGCCTCTCTTGGGAGTAGCCGAATTTTTGCAGATCGCTTTGAGTCCACAGCTGCCGGGTGCGGACATCTGCCCGTGCTCCTCAACGCCCCGAATCCCCAAACCTCCCCTTTCACCCAGGCGACGGACGCCATTTTTCATCAGGCAAATTGTTTAGCGGTAGTATAATTATTCCAGGCCTTTAATGGCATAAGAAAACATACATAAACTCTGTTCTAACTGTAGACAAGAAATCCCTGGGAAAACATCCACATGCTGTTAACAAATGAGTTGTGGTTGAGAATACACTGTGTGAAAGCGCGCTCCGTGCTTTCACACACACGTGTGAGGAGAGAAAAGCAGTTGTTTTTCATGGAGTGTTAATTAGCTATGGTGCAAATTGGATTCTTGGTGGACAATTATTATTATTATAGAGTTAACGGAGGATAGGTGGAGGGATACAGGCACAAAGCGAGAAATTAGGATGATATACAGGAGTCAAAGGGTTTCTGTTTGACTGACAGCCGCCGTCAACATTATGGCTCTTTAAACATGTACAAAGTCTCTTACCTATATGGTTGCTCTCCTGTATGAGTCCTCAGGTGGCGTGTCAGGTTGGCAGAGCGAGGGAATATTTTTCCACAGTATCTATAAAAGAGTACATAACATTGTGCCATTTTATGTGGTTCCAAAAAGAACAGGAATTCTTATTGCAGTATGTTCTCACTAAAACACAACATATTAAAAAACAACCCACAAAACACACACCAGCCTCAGACAAGATTTACAAGAAAATATTCCGAGAAAGGAAAAAGAAAAACTACCAATACTACTAAAAACCATTAAAAATAATTTATGACCAACTTAAAAGTTAAAAATACAAGCCAAAGCAGGGGCTGTAGTTACCTGCATGTGTAGCGCTCCTTGCCCTTACGCAGTAGCGTATCTGGAAGCGCGGAGGGTGGAGCTCTGAAGTCGAACATGGAGGGAACCGAGCGCAGAAGGTCACCAGACTCTGGCTTAAAGGAGCTGAACGTTTCCAGCTTCTCTGCCATGTTCTCGATTGCTGTCATCTGAGGAAACAGGAAAAAAAAAAAAAAAAGAAGAAAGATAGAGCGTTGGTTTAATGTTGTGCACATTACTTTGGAAAAGCAGATTATTTATATATACATTTTTTATAAATAGAATTCAGTGGATTGTGCAGGGATGCTGCAGAATGTGTTTTGGTTTCTGATTGCAGGATGCAATAAAATGCAAAAAAGGAAAATGCAGTTAGTAGTTTAGGATGACATTTAAAAAGTACATAAATCTCACATTCTTTACATTAAGCGCATAAGCCAGACAGTTCTGGATTTTGATTTACTTCTAAATGTCTCTCACTGGAGAACCTGCATTCTGCAGAGATTTGCTCATATCTTGTTTGAGTAATGAGTCTTGTTTACAGGCCAAAAAACAGTTGAAAAGTCAAACAGGTACTGGGAGAGTTCTTATTATGATGTCTGTGAATAATTCATACATCACAAGGTCAAATTCACATACATGAATGACAAGAACACTGGACGCTGATTCATAACTTTGCCAAAAAACAAAAACCAGTATGCTTCCATTCATGGTTAGTGGTGAGCAGGTGTGCAACATAAATGTTAAATGAAGCCATTGCTTGTTCTTTTCCAAACATGCATGTACAGTAGGTAGGTAAACACACACATATACACACACACACACACACACGTAGGATTAAGGACTGCGGCCAATCTACTAATGAAGCTGAACCTTTACTTTCATCAGATACTCTCCTGGGAGATATCTGTGTGTGTGTGTGTGTGTGTGTGTGTGTGTGTGTGTGTGTGTGTGTGCAGGGGGGTCATTGAGAGAAGAGAAGGACAGAAAGAGTCTGTGAAGTTTTTCCTCTCTGGTAAGTAACGTTGGGGTGAATGTTTTATACTTTATGAAATAAGAATCAGAGATTCTGACTCTTTTAATTTCCTTTGTGTACAACACGAAGCACACACCATCCATCCATCCATCCATCTTCTGTTATTTGTTGCACTTTTCTTCTTCTGACTGAATTAGGAAACACTTTTTTCTGCGGCATATTTAACAGAACTGCTTTCAGCTCCTTCCCGCTATTGTTGATTCCACCTTCACCTCCACCCAGACAGACGTCAAACAGAGAGCGACCGGGAGAGGGCGTGGCTTCCGGAGCCCCTCCCCCCCGCAGGAGAATCACCTGGAGAGCAGATGAGAAAAGTTTTAGAAGAAAGAAGAAGACGAGCAGGATTCATTGGGTTCTTCAGTTTTCTCAGATTTGAAGGAGAGTTTTTGCCTTTTTTAAAAACCATCCGCAGTGGAACCTGCTCAAGTTAGAAGTGATTTTTTAGCTTATGGACACTTTTCTCTGACAGCAAACGGAAAGTTTGGGGAATATATATTTTTTTAATTCAGCTTTTTTTCTTCCGGGATTTTTTAAAATAGTTTTTCCCACTCGGAATTAAAACAGTGAAAAAAAGTCCGGAAGGCGTTTTAAAAAATCTCCAGTAAAATGAGTTGGAAGGATCTGCTCAGGTGAGTCTGAATCACTGTGAAATGAACTGTGAGTGTTTTAAAAATGTGTTTTTTTTAATTCAATCCATTTTTCCAGGTTTGTGCTGTGCGCCTTCATGTGTCTCCAGCCCGCCGCTCTTCTCTCAGGTCTGTTCTTTCAATCCTTATTTCTTACATTTCGAGCTGCTAAACTGAACAAATTGTAGAAATTGGGAGGCACCGACCCCCGCAGTGAGGGGCTGATGGCTCTGTGATGCTGCGGGGCTCATTGTGTTGTCCTGCTCTGGGTCCGCTGCTCTCTTTCCGGACTCCGAGAACTGAGGACCACAGAAGAAAAAAAACTGTGGATTTTTTTCCCTTGGAACTGACATGAAAATCAACTGTTGATGTAGGAAAATTATAGCCATGAGTGATTTTCAAGAAGCACTGAAATACACAAATAAGCAGATCAGAATGATTCAGAGGTGTCTGCAGGAAATATGGAGGCCAGATTAGGCGCTCAGCTGAGCTCTGCTGAGCTTAAAGTCGGGCTTTTCTGGAAGCGTCTCTGTACCTGCTTAAACTTCTTCTGGTAGCTGAAGGTCAGGAGGAAGCGGGTCGTGCTCGGAGCTTCCGTTTAAATTAATTTTAAAGCGTTTTCATTGGTTAAACCTAAATCATTAATAAAATAAAGGTGCAACCTATTAAGCAGCACCTGACTGACGTCACGAATGAAACCAGCAGCTCTCCTGCTCTCACTGCTGGATCTGTTATCACAGCAAAATCAGCATCAAAATAATGAACTCAAAGGAAAATGCAATTTCCTGTTTTATTGGCTGTTGCCAATAAAACAGGAATGTTGCATTTTGCTGTCATACTTTTTTCATGATAACGTCTTTGATCAGAGTCGGTGGCTTTTATGCAGAAGAAGAATTAGGTGATGTGTGAGATTTGTTTCCTGCTCAGAGGCAGGAGCAGAACCACCGTGGTGAGAGCGTTCGCTCCAGCTGGGGCTTCAGGTTTTGTCACGTTAATGCAAAGAGAGCCCGACTGTGCTGGACTTCCCTCTGAGGCCGCTCTGATCTGCTGCAGAATGCTGGATCTTTGCTTTGACTTCATGCAGATGCTTCTGTGCACCACCCATCCCTGTTCTTCTTCAGTCCGATTGCTGGGCTCAGATGTTTCTTTGCACTGTGATGATGCCTGAAACATAAAATTTGTTCTCGTTCTTTTGCAGATTGCAAAGGAGACGACTGCATCAGAGGAGACACCTCCCCTACGGTGCCCCTTCCTTCTTACTCAGTTCCCTCTTTATCTTCTCCTTCCTCCTCCATGTCCTCTCCTTCTTCCTCTTCTCCCTCTTTCGTGAAATCTCCAGAGAACTCCAAGGACTTCCTGAGTCAGTTTACCCAGGTGAGGTCACCAAACAGCGGGGACCGTAAACACCGTGACGCCAGCGCCGTCCTGCCCTTCATCGGCCTGACCAGCAGTAAGTTCACACTTCACTGCTGCACGCACAGATGCGGGGGGGGGGGGGGC
>VUQJ01010734.1:14678-26420 GCA_015108635.1 Andinoacara biseriatus
GATCCAACGAAGCAAAGAATTCGGCAGTTGACCCAAAACAGATGCTTTGGACATCAGTTTCATTTTTAAACATTAAATTGAAGAAAAACAGAATCATCACATGAAAAATAAACTGAAAGATACGTTTTAATATGAATTATGGAAAATTTCAGCTCCCTGCTATATTTAAATTTCAAGGAATGAAGGTACTTTGCAAAAATTCCTATTGGGCTAAACATGTCACAAGTTTTGGACATAAAAAAAATAGCAGAAGGATGTTTTTCTAAAAAATTATTATTTTTTTTTTTTAAAGGGCCTTTTTAAAATTCCATTATCTGAAAAATGGCTCGAGTGACGTCTTTCAAACGTTTTAGGGTATGATTTTATGAATATGGACTCGGGAGTGGAGCTCAGGTTAACAGGATGATGAAGCCCTTCAAAGTATTTGGATGCACAATCTCTGATTGAGGTTTGCAGGTGGGACAGTCATATTTTTATGAGATAAAAGTGCAAATCACACGAACGGCTTCACAGATATTAAAGTTTGAATATGGAAAAAAACACATTTTCATCCAACCTCAGTGAGATATTCCTCGGATATGGCACCGTGTACCAAAAGCTTCTGTTCATATTCTATCCAAACTGCTGTTGTCATTTTCCCAACATGAATATTCATATTAATTTTATTTAAATCATGTAGTCCTGTAAATACTGAAGTGAATTCGGAGAATGTTTCAGACTCGGCTGCAGTTTAATTCATTTGACCGCACTGAGGGTTTCTGCTATTAAAACCGCTATAATAGCAGAAAATCAAACTGTTTCATGTTTTTATGCATTCAAGATAAATTTTCAGTTGCTTTGATGTTTTTGTTCTTTGCTTTGTTGGGAAGGAAAACGTGAAGTAAAATATCACAACATGAGCTGTTTAAGCTAATTATGAGTGAATTAAATAAAAGCTAAAATACTAAAGTCAGCGGTTAAAAATGCAGTTCTTTAGGAGTCATGTCTTCTGATTAAAAGGAGACATTCTGAAACAGAAACTAACTTAAATTTCCTTTATTAGCAAACTAAAAGATCCTGGAAAGAGTGTTTTTGTGTGAGGCTGTTTGTCCCATTTTAGTGTTTCTCTGCTATTTTCAGAGGTTTGTTCAGACTCGGTGTGTTTGCTGATGTGAAGCAGAGGATCACAGGAATGCGCTGCCAGCTGGAGACTCTGGTTTATCTCACAGATAATGATACAGAAAATAGGAGAGAGGCTCGACCTGAGATCTGAGGGCACGGCAGCGGCTCCCTCAACACCAAATCAAACCCCACAGATCCTATAATACTTCAGTATTATAATACTTCAATATTATAACACTATCAATAAAATTTTCTGAACTCAAAATCCAGAATCGGCAAATCTAAAATCATCTGTTAAAAAAAAGGAAAATTCCCTGAAAGAAGGCATAAGAAAAATTACGATACTGATTTGTGATAAATGAAAGAAATGAGTAAAAAAGAGTTAATGTATAAAACTTCCTGTGAATTTGACTCCGCAGCCGGTGATTCCTTCCCAATGACCAGTGAAAATAAGATTGTTTGAAAAGACCTTCAGATATGTGAAGCATCAGGCATGAACGTGTCACATCGCTGGCTTCATCAGGCCGGCTCACACGTCTTTGTTGCGCTGTGCTGCCATGTGAGACAGCTGAACTGAATCGTTATCGTCACCCTCTGCCAAATATGCTGCGGTTTGGTGCTCATTCAAACATGAGATGGACAAATCCACAACTGCTGTATAATATTTGTGCCCAAACAGACCTGCAATCACATGACTGCGATATATGAGTGGACAGCGATGTCGAGTTGGACACTTTTGCATCGAACCTGACAAACTTTAAAATATTCCGTCTGTAACACACTTGACTATAGTTACAATTACAAGAACACTGAAGCTTTGTTGCTCTTTCCTCACCTAAAATAACCAATATATTGAAAAGCTCACACGTACTTTAGAAGCGATTAGTTCTGTAAAATCCTCATTTTTAAATATGAGTGTTGATCCTTCTGCAATGTATGTGGCTCAGTTCTGTTGTGTAATGGCACACGGTAAGCAAAAAGATCCCGTTACAAATTAAAAATAAAAGACACCAGGCCATTGATGAGCTCAGGAATGGCATGAAACGGAGGAAATAGTGGAGGCAGGCTGCAAAGCAGCTTGCAGAGACAGCAGGAACTGAATGCTGGTTAAAGTTTGAATGACCTGGACAGAGTGGTGGTTGTTCTGCTATTTAAATATCTTTTTTCTCCCTTTGAGGTGCTGAGCAGAGCCGAAACTGCTGTAAGAACGGAGGAACCTGCATCCTGGGCAGCTTCTGTGCCTGCCCTCCATACTTCACCGGGAGGACCTGCGAGTATGACCAACGCATCAGGTAATATACAGAAGCATTAGCTATGTGCTTCTGTATTATGTGCTACTTATTCCAAAATGCAAAGAAATATGGGCTGAACTGATTAGGCTACCTTGCAAAACCAAAAACATGGATGGAAACCCTGATTTAGACTCCAATTGGTCATGTAAATGGGGAGACTTCGTCACACACGAAGGTTAATTATGGAGTTCCACAGGGTTCTGTACTAGGTCCAATTTTATTTACAGTATACATGCTTCCCTTAGGCAGTATTATTAGAAAGCATTGCATTAATTTTCATTGTTATGCAGATGATACTCAGCTTTATCTATCCATGAAGCCAGATGACACACATCAATTAGTTAAACTGCAGGAATGCCTTAAAGACATAAAGGCCTGGATGACCTCTAATTTCCTGCTTCTAAATTCAGATCAAACTGAAGTTCTTGTGCTTGAATTGAATTGAATGAAATGTAAAAATATATCTTAGATTGAGTCTCAGAACTCTTGGATGTTTTTTATAGTTCCACGTGTGGTTTTTATGTCCCTGGTTTAAAAAAAACCCCTGTAATTCTATCTTCTGTTTGCAGGACCTGCGGTTTGATTCCTCACGGGGAGTGGGTTCAGAAAGGTTGCTCATACTGCCGCTGTGTTTATGGTTTGCTGCACTGCTTCGCCAACGTCTTCCATAAAGACTGCAGTAAGACTTCACACCCACAGTTAAAGAGAGACAGCACAGTATGGAGCCGCGTGTCTTCAGCCTGTACTTGTGTTCATTCAGTAGTTGAGATGTTCGATCAGATAATGTGTAGATGAGTTGTCAACAATAGTCAGATGGTTCAAAAACCATCGTTCACGCATTCCAGCCTCGAAGCAAAAACGTTTCCCTTTAAGTGTAAATGCATCTGTGTTCAGCCCTAACCCCCAACCCTTCAAATCTCATTTACAACACAAGGCTTTTATTCAACAATGCAACACCTTCTTTCCCTTCAACGCCAGCTGAAACAATGACAAACTGTAAGCACTTTAAATATAAAGACAAAGCTAATCCACCATTTTTTTAAGCCAAAAAATAGATTTTTCTAAAATAATCTCTATAGGTTAACAAAGTTCCTTTACCAGATCAAAAATGTTAAATTTCCCTCAGACACTTTGTTTAGCATCTTTGGTCTAAAAAGCTAAAGCTATCTATGTTAGCTGGAGTTCAGTATAAGACAATTGCAAACATAATGTTACATTTACAACTTTTGAGTGATCATCTTATTGTATTAGAAGTTGCATTATTTCAAAATCCTTTTGTTTACCTTCATAGTAACCTGATATTTTGGATATCTGTGGCCTATCACGATGATAAAATATCTGCTGCATGTAGGGTATCCTAAATCTTTATGCTAATAGCTTCTTGGAACTTATTGCTAGTATTTGATTCCCCCCTGAAATGTTTAGTATTTAGTGTTTGAACTTCATAAAATCCAGTTATTGGTTCTTCGGCCTGTCAGTAGTGTGTTCCGCTCTGTTCTTTTTCTAGCATTGACGAGGAGGCGCCACCGTGCAATACGACGTCAGGTTTGGGTGAAAGCTAAAGGTGCCCCGTCTACATGTTGTTGCGGTGTTTCCTCTGATGTCACTTCCCAGTGAAAATGTCTTAAGGAACTAAAGAAGTTCATGCAGATAAGATGAGATAAACCCTGTTGAGGGGAAAGTTTATTGTCTCTGTAGCAAAGGGACGTATAGATATTGACCTTTTAAAAGAAACGTCAAACTACTGTACACAAAATGAAACAGTTCATGCAAAGGCTTTTGAGATACACAACAATAACAAACTAACTTTAATTCTAATTAAAGTGACAGTTTTCCTGTCTCTATTTCCAGATGACTCCGATGAGGTGCGCTGGTATCGTTCGTCAGCTGTCAGGATGATTCCCACCGGCTTCTTGCTGCTTCCTCTTCTGCATTTCTTCATCTGATGGTTTGAAGCTCCTGGATTACGTGAAACTGTCTCAGCATCAGCAGAATATTGTCAGAAGTTTGAAATTTGAAGTGGGTCCTTAATAAGTGCAGACATGCTGATTTCAACAAGGAGGAAAGAAAAAAAAAAAAAAAGATTTTCTGAAATCTATTTTGCATCCAGCTGGACTTTAAACTACAGCTGAACTGGACTGAGTCCCGGTTTACGGGGACCCTTTTTGATGATGTGGTTTACAGGGACGTGCAGGCCGCCGTCCTCCCAAACCTGATCTATTTATAGCCCCCTCGAGTGAAAGCTTAGACTCGACTTTTCTCAATCAATTTCAGCATTTTCACGAATTTGCTGTTAATTTGTTAATTTGAATCAACATACCGCAGTGTTTACATGCAACTCTCCTTAATTTAAACTTCCAGTTTCTTTTTGTCCAAACAAACCGTACGATCGCCTGTTTCATCATCGTTTCCTCACCGTGGAGCACCGTCTGAGTGCCTGACGTCTTCAAGAAGAAGAAAATATATGAAGAAAGCTGTAAATAAGAGTTTTTTTTTTTGTTTTTTTTAGTACTTTTAGTGTTTGATTTTTTTTTTCTGTTCTTTTTAAAAGACAAAAGTTTTTGTTTTTACAGTTTGTGTCTTCAGTCTGTTTGCACAAACTCTGCCAGGGTGACATTTTGTCCTTAAATAAAAACATGTGTGCACTATGTTTATTAAAAATTTACTGTCTGTATTGTGATAAATAGAAATGACAGTTTTCATGGTTTAAATGAAGACAAATATGTAACTGGAGGTAAAACTTACCAAATTAGTATTTTAGCATTATAAATCCTTCCATGTCTGTGACTCTGTGACTATCTGCAGGTATTTTCAGAGGGAGCCGTTCTCTCCCGTCTGTTATCTCCACAGTTTATTGATGAGGTTGGGATTGATTATCTGCTGCTCTCTTATCTTAAACAAACACATCAGCTGCTGTTCTGCACTCTGTTGCCCTGCCAGCTGCTGCAGATCACAGCTATAATTAACAGGCAGAGTAAAAGTAATATCAAATTTGTTACAGTGTCTGTTTAAGAGGAATTTTGGTCTCTTGCTCATAATTCACTGCTTGTGACAGATGTGCTGCTAATGGTTTGCAGAAGTTTCAAAAACAAACGTCTGAAGGAGATTCTGAAGGAGACCGTCCTCCCCTGAAAACTCAGCCTGATGTGTTGTTTGCGCAAACTGTTATTACAACAAATGGGTTCATGTTAAAGTTGGGGGACCGTCTGTAAAAAGAGCTGAAGGTGCTCTGAGCTCTTCGGGAGGCAGAATCACCCTGTAAATTCAGTTTGCTGGTTTCACTCTGAGCAAATAAGTGAAAACAAATGTGCAGAAAGTTAAAGGGAAACTCGAATATCTTCCTCCTAACACGACGCTCTCTGGAACCCTGTGAGGTCTTAGTTACGAGAAGTAACTAACACGCAACCTTATGTTTTTGTTTTGTTCCCGTAGCTCAAGGATTAGCATCAGGAATCTTTCATGGTTCAATCTAAATGGAAGAGAAAATATATCATTTAGTTGGAAACAGTTTGTTACCAACAATCACTATGAAATAAGAAAGACTGTGTGAAACGGAGCATAACTGTTGCTGAGAGTTAACACATCGATTCTCGGCCTCTGAGAACTGAAATCTGTCAGAGATCGATGTGATTATCCTGGACTCGGAGTTAAACTGGTTACAAAGTCTCTGATCCTAAAAAAGAATGAAGGAATCAAAAGATTTATGCAGAGATAAAAGAAACTAAACCACACTTTTCCAAAAGCATCAAAACTCTGATTACAGAGTCCTAAATAACACGGACTCGAGATTCTTTTATAAAGAAAATATATACATTTATACACATATACACGTCTTTATAGCCCCACACACACCCAAACATTTACACCTGTGTGCGCCTCCCGAGGTAAATAAAAATAAATATAGAATCACAGAATATAACAGAATTTCTTAGTTCTCTGCGCTGAAAATGAAACTCTGCTACTTGTCTATAAATCTTCCAATAAACGTCTCGGGCCTGCTGCGGCTCCGGTTGGAAAATGGGCAAATTTAAAGGGTTATAGTTTTGTGCCCTCTTACCAAAGAGACGTGAACACAGCCCCCCCCCCCCCGAGCCTCTGCATGCAGACTGTGTCTCCAGTATTAGAACGTTATCTCCTGATGCTGTGTGACGCTCACACAATCTGAAAGCCTTACGTGCACCTGTCGCCTCTGCTCGCTCCTCTTTGACTTTTCATGCAACTCATTTGCATGCAGCTGACGGACGTTCTCCGCCTGGAGTTTTTCCTCCCTGCTGTCACCGAGAGCTGCTTGACCTCACTGTGAGATTAGTTATTTTTTATTATATGGCGCAGTGTGAATAAAACTGAATTTAATTTCCTCCACTGCGAGTCTGTTTATAGGCGGCTGCTTTAGTTCTCCTTCACTTTACAAAACACGAGTGACGCTATTTAAAAGGAAAATGAGGAGAGGAAGCAGAGCAGGTTTCATAGTTTAATCTCAGGTAATCTGAGCGTAATCTCTCCATTGTTATACAGACTGCTCCAAATAAGAATGTGTCTAACGTGAGGCCCCCCGACTGGAGAGGAAACCTCTGTAAAGAACAGCTGGAAACGTGATTTCTCAGGCTCAGACGCTCCCAGTCTTTCTGCTTTGTCTCCGTCCACGAACACATCTCCAGTGGAGCTTTCGCTCTAAAGCATCGGACGCTCTGGATCCGAGGAAATTAATGTTGATGTTGTGTTTGCTGATCCCCTCTGAGAAGAGGTTAAAGGGATTGGGCCCGATTTAAGCAGCTCCGAGTGGAGAGAGGGGAGGAGCAGCAGGAGAGAAGAACAGGGATTAAAGGGGATGCGGAAGAGAAGAGGAATGCTTAATGACTTGATTCCACTTTTCCGTGTTCTCCTGTGACTTCAGTGCATTAATGCTCGTGTGTTGTTGCCAGATTCAGAAAAGGTTTTATAATCTACTTTCTGAAACAAAGAAACTGGAGAAGCGAGAGTGAGGAGATAAATGAGAAACAGGTCTGCACTATAACGCAGGGTTCGAGTGTTAGTGAGGCAACTTCAGGGGTTTCAGTGTTATGAAGGTGGTTCATCGGCCTCACTCACCTCAGCTAAGGTCAGAGTTCATGATTCAAAGATGGCCTCCATGGGAGAGCTCCAAGGAGAAAACCACTGCTGACCAACAGGAAACACAAAGGCTCGTCTCACATCTGCCAACAAACATCTGGATGATCCCCGAGACTTCTGGGAAAATATTCTGTGGACCGACGAGACAGAAGCTGAACTTTCTGGAAGCTTTGAGTCCTGATACATCTGCAGAAACAAACACAGCATTTCAGAGAACATCAGACCTACAGTCAGACATGGAGGTGGGGGTGAGATGGTCTGAGGCTGCTTTGCTGATGGAACCATGAACTCTGCTCTACAAGAGAGAACATCCATCAGTTTGTGCAGCAGCACAATGATCCAAAACACACCAACGAGTCGGAATGGCTCGGCTAGGTGTGTGCTAGCTTTAGCTGCTACAGACAAGCACCTGATTACAAGCACCTGACTGGCTCAGTGGGATCAGGTATCCAGGACAGGCCCGACAGGCAGAGACGTGTCAGAGAGTGTATCTGACGGCTGCCTGGCGTACGTTAAATTCACCGACAGTGTTTCCACTATTGCTCACATCTCCATATTAATACGACACAGTGCATAGCAAAGATAACTGATGTGGCTCGGACTCGGGCCGAGTGCAGCTGCAGCTTTTCACCGTCACACCGATGTTGACGCTAAGCTCACAGTGTGTGAAACACGCAAAACACGCACAACGGTCCTTTAATAACATCCAGCTTTATTAACCGACACAAACACAGACACGCTACTGTCAGCTGTTTTAATCCCAGCCGGGACGTTTGTGCTGATCAGCTGTGTGTGTGTGTGTGTGTGTGTGTGTGTGTTAGAGAGAGAGAGACAATATGAAAGTTTTGTAATGCCTTCCATATGACTCACCTGCCAGGGGACTTTATCAGCAACCACACACACACACACACACACACACACACACACACACACACACACAAAGAAAGTTTATCACTGAATTACAGATTTACAAACAGAAGCAGCACCTTGGTGGTGCAGCGAGAGGGTTGTGGGTTCAAACCCGGTGCTCAGCAGGTCCCTGAGAGTGCTGCGAGTTCTTGGTAAGAACAGACGTGTGCTGCATGAGCTGAAGCTGTTTGAATCCCTGCTTAATAAAGCTTATATAAAGTGATTTTTCAAACAAGTTTTGAGACACATGAAGCTTTTAGAGAAGTGGATGGTGTACCTAATAAAGTGTCCAGTTAGTGAATACAATCTATTATGTGTATATTATAAGTTTTCATGTGTTCCTCTTTGTTGTAACATTGTTTCTGTTCAATCCAACAACATTCAAACTAAACTTTACTCTCCTGCACCGGGACACACACACACACACACACACACACACACACACACTGCAAAGTCATCTAAGCTGCAGTATGATCCTGGTGTCTTTCGGTGGAGCCATGTGATGTCTGTGTCTTTATGTCCGGTGCTGATTGTTGTGAGTAATAATACGAGTGTGGACGGACGAATAGAAACAGGAGAACTGAAACGACCCGTCTGTGACCCGTCTGTGACCCGTCTGTGGCTCTGAACCACATAAACATCGTTTACATCTGTTAACTTCCTGACTTCAGTCGTGCTGTATGCTCGAACTCGTGGTTCGCTCTGAATCACGGAGCAGAAAACACGATTTCTCTCCATTTGCAATGCCAATAATTTCCCTGAAATAAGCAGTTGTGTCGGTCTGTGCAGTTCCCAGCTGACAGACTGAAAACATGCGAGCGTGATGAGCTTAGTCGAGGCTTCGTTACAGTGCACGTGGAGAATGATGGCTCCCATCATTCGGCCACGTGTGCTGTGCTGACCCTTTGTAATGAGAGCAGGGAGAGAACCCGCCTCCACTGCAGAACCAAGTGCCGAAGGATCTGATCTGGGTTCTGAGAACATCAACAGAGTCGCTCAGTTTGAATTTCACATTTTAAAGATATGATGCAAAATGTCAAATTTGGTCATCTTTCGCAATGAAGATTTCTAAAAATTCCCGGATCAATTCTGGTTTGTCTCAAATTCCACTTGGACTATTTCAAATCCTATTTTTCCATCTGTTTGGAGTCATTTTGCTGATGAACAGTTATATCAATCACACATCACTGCAGGAAAAAAACAGCATTAATAAAGTGGGAATTAGTTATTAATTAAACTTTGATAATTTACTGCTAACAGACAAAATGATAATGGTATAATTTATTTTCTCCTATTATTCCTACAACTTTATAATAGCATTCCCGACACATTTTTAAAGATGCACTAAACAATATTTACTGATCATTTTCAAAGTTAAGATCCAAACAAACTTACCAAACACTGAAGAGTGCAACACATGCTCTGAACCTCAGTTTGTCTGCAGAGGATCAAAAACAGGGAAAATAAATATATATATAATATAACTGCTAATTTAAAATGAATTAAAATGACCTGATAATTTCTTTATTAATGATGGTGATCATGAGAAAAAAAAAACACAGAGAAATAAGACAGAGATGAGTGAAAGAGGGAGAGAGAGACAATAAACCAGAGATGTGGACATGAGGGGAGGAGTTAAAGAGGAAATAAAGGTGAGAGGAAAGAGTGCAGAGGACAGGAGTGAAGGGAGGAGAGAAGGAAAGAAGAGGCAAAAAAGGGAATGATGAGGAATAATTGACAAGTGAACAGGAAACAGGATACAAAGAGGCAAATAAAGGAAACAAGAAAAAGGAAAGGAGGAGGAAAGAGTCAGCAGTAAGTAAACAAACCTTCAGAGTTTATTGAACCCACGTCTGAATTTTTGCAGATTAGTGCGTCTGCTGCTGTGTAACTCCTGCTGTCAGGTGATGAATGCAGCGCGAATCCACGACAGGCAGAAGCTGAAGTCGTTCTGGGAGCAGAGGATCGTCCAGCACAGCGAGCAGATGAACGAGGAGCAGAAGCGAGTGAGGAGCAGCGCGCTGGCACGGTCAGCAAACACAAAAACAACCCGGAAAGCTCCTGTTACGAGTTCCTGATCCCGGACGAGTTTAAGTTGGAAAGCATTTAAGTTTAAGAGCCTGTTGTCAGTGTGCTGCACGCTGCCGAGGAAAACAGATCACTGAAATTTATTTTACTGATAAAAAATCATCTGTTCAAAAAGGCCTTTAATTCATAGGTTTTTTCTTTCTTTCTTTCTTTTTATTTTATTGCTCTCATTGTTCAGCGTTCTTGGGTTTCGTGAAAGGCGCTGTTTAAATCTAAGTTACTATTATTATTATTTCTACCCCACGGAAAAATTTTTGCTTTAAAAGCATTTTTTGTGCTCCACAAACATCCATCTTCTTTCAGTGCCTGCCACTAGCTACAATATAACATTTATACAATATAACAAATCTATAGATTTTATTAATACAGGAACTCACAGCAACATCCTGCAACCACAGACTGTATACAAAAGATGGACGTAGCCACTATGACGCCATCCACTGGCCTCTGAAATCACAGCATTAGCATTTTGATGGCTGCCATCTCGTTATCAGCGAGCTGGAGCTGCTCTCAGCCTGGTTTTGCCGTGTGGTGGAGACCGCCGCCCTGTTAGGAAAGGCTGCAGCCAGCAGAGGTGGGCTCGGTCTACAGTGGCCAAACCTGTAGCATCCATGTGAATGCCATCAGAGGCCTTCTAATAAGTCCTTCCCACCAAAACAGAGCTGGGGATTAAGCTCCTTGCTGATGTTCCACTTCCTGATGTTTCACATGGAGCTCTTCTGACCTCATTGGGCGTGAGCTCCAGCGTGCACTAGGGCCGTTTACAGCCAAGTGTGAAGTGGCCAGGATGAGAGTTTGCATCTCCAAATCTGAAACTAGAAAAAGGTGGCGTGCCCAGAGTAACTGCCCCAAGTGGAGGAGATTAATGATCTTGTGGTCTTGATGAGTGCTGCAGCATCACTGGTCTGTTATGTAATGAGAGCTGAGTGTGAGAGCTGTTAATTCACTGGCTGATGTTCTACCGTCACTTCTGGCCACGAGTTCTGACCAAAAAGATGAGATCGCAGAAACAAGCGGTGGGAACGAGCTTCGTCCAACAGGTGACGGAGCTCTCTGGTAGAGATACAGGGAGGAGCTCAGGCATTTGGGAGGGGCTCAGAGTAACAGGCTCTGCTCCTCCACCAGCTGAGGGGGTTTGGGCACTGACCAGGTTGCCCCTCCTAGGCAAGGTGTCTCAGACATGTCCTATCAGGAGGAGGCTCCCAGGAAGATTCAGGACATAAGATCCCGTTTCTTGTTGCCT
>VUQJ01010735.1:4972-15409 GCA_015108635.1 Andinoacara biseriatus
GTGCTGTCATTGGCTTTAACGTTTAACATGCTAACTCATGCCTGTAGAGTCTCAGATGTAGCTCGACTGCTTTCTACAGTTGCTATGAGCATTGCACCGTCTGACCTTGGGTTGAATTTGCTGGGACGTCCACTCCTGGGAAGATTGGCAACTGTTCTGAATGTTTTCCACTTGTAAATAATCTTTCTCACTGTAGAATGATGGACTTCAAATTGTTTTAAAATGGCCTTTTAACCCTTCCCAGATTGATTCTGCCCATCACTTTGGGAAGGGCTGTAAGGCCATTCTCTAAAATCATTGCTGATGCCTCTCCTCCTTGGCACTGTGTTAAAACACAGCTAAATGTTCCACACCAGCAAAGTGCCCAGACTTATGCTTTTTAAAGTGCTGGAAATGCACCTGGCTGCTACTCACCCTTTTAATTCCTATATAAGCAGTAGGTAAGGGTGTAATCACTTTTTCACAGACTGTTTCTGCATTTCTGGCTTAATTATTGGAAAATAAATAATGACACAGTGTAATATGCTGTTGCTGTTGACCTAAATTTGTATTTAAATAATTTTAAGACCCATTGTAATTTTAAGAAACGTAAAACTGTAGAATTGTGTATACTTTCTTTTTACAGCGACTGTATACTTAAATGATTCGGTTGCTGTCATTTATACAGTAGTTTGAAACAAATAAGGCTGAACATCAACTCTTTGCGCCTCCATTTTCTTGTGAGGGTTGTTTTGTGCTCACACCCCTACGCTGACTTATTGCCTGCAGTAATAAAGGTGCTAGCTACTGATGTTGACTGACGTTCAGTGTGTGTGTGTGTGTGTGTGTGTGTGTGTGTGTGTGTGTGTGTGTGTGTGTGTGTGTGTGTGTCCAAAGGACCAAAGACCTGCAGCCAGATACGGATATTTCCTGTCACCAATAATTAATCGACTGTTTCAACTCGAAGACGTCAGAAAACTAAAAAAAATAAAATAATCAGAAACATTATATAATATCTATAATATATTATTACATATAATATATAAATGTATTTACTGAGTTTAGATTGAACTGCAGACACTTTATTTATTCTGTTTCCGTTGAGCTTTTGTCCTGTGATGATGATTATTGAGCTGCTTTATTTTATTACAGACGGTGTTTATTGTTTGTTTTTAACCCTTTGGACAAACAAAGGCAGTTTGTTTCCAACGAGGGTCGACATGATCAATGACGTCGACTACAAAAATTAGTTGTCCTGGAATTTTAATGTCGACCTGTCATATTCATTTGTAGCTGCAATACACCACAGGAAGACACGGGGGCAGTATTGCCTCCATTGTTTGCCAACAATAAACTGAGTTAAAATGCAGTAACAGTAAAGATTCTTAGACTCCATGTTTGCAGGTATAAACCTTCACCTGCTCCTCCATCAGGCACCTCAAACGTGTCACCAGGAAGCCAGAGAAACACAAAACCACACCAGAGTCACAATAAGCACAGCGACACACACACACACACACACACACAAAGAAGCAGCAGAAAGATGAGCAGAGCGATGAGGCAGCAGCTCAGCCTGAAGGACGTCTCATGATCTCCACCTCAGCAGGAACCCGAGCGCTCACAGCGTCCCACCTGATCATCACTCCCTTTCTGTGCCCACCTTCACGTTCTCTTTCCTGACTTTAACTGTCAACTCTTCATCCTCAGGCTGCTGAGGATGAAGAGTTTCTCTCCTCAGAAGGACATCTGAAGCCATCGTGTGCTCCCAGCGAAATGTTGTCTTTTAGCTCAGACGTGCTGCAGAGGCTCCACCCTCCACAGGCTGCTGGTCATGTGCAGCAGAAACAGCTGGTTAACCCATCAAACACAGAACCAGGATCACTAAGAACTCGTTTTTATTTAAAACAGGAAAAGTGAAAACCTCCTGAGGAAACATGAGGAGGGTTAAAGAACCAAAAGTTAAAAACAGCAGCATGCTAGGAAGGTGCTGCCCCCTGGTGGTGAAAGTTCTAATTAAATTCTGGAAAAAGTTCCTTTAAAGCTGAAAAATGAGACCAGAACTTATCAATACAAAGCTGCAGTTCCTCTGCCGTCCACTGGAGGCTCCAGGGGTGAGTCAGTCCCCATAGACTCCCATGTTAAACCCTCCATGATTACAGCCTGATACAGAAACTGCTTTGGTCTCTGGAGATAACTTCCTCCTTCATAACAGCTGTGCGCTGTGCGGGGAGGCTGGTTCTATAACTCAGCTGGTTAAAGTCTGCATAGGGGCGTGGCCTCTGTGACTGACAGGTGGATGGTGACACAGGCGGCTGTAGCTGCTAGCTGTCTGATAGGCTTCACCTCAGCTAACTGGAGTCCCTTAACTGGACCATGTTTGTGCTGTTGGAGCCTTTTGGAGCCTTTTTAATGCAATTATCTGACCAATCATATGGCTGCTGTGGCTTCATTGGACTAACAGACCATTGAGGAAGGCGGAGCTCCAGTTGGCTGAGTGAACCTGGCATTTATTTGGGTTCTTTTTAGCACTAATTTGCAGCTTTCTGTGTTGGTGGATGCAGCGTGCTAACCAAGCTTGCTAGCTGCTAGCTACCTGCTAGCACTGGGCTCCGTCATCCCAATACGGTCACCTGTGGCTCCAAAAAGCCCAACGCTGACACTGAGGAGGAGGGGCCCAAAGCAAAGGGTCACCATGGTTACAGCCATGTTTAGCTCCATGACAGGACGCTCTCTGCGGCGTCCACGCTCAAACTGGCATTTTTAAATCTGCCATTTCTGTCAGTGCCAGGAAATAACCACGGCTGCTGGAGCCCCAGAGGGACAGGAAGAGCCGGGCTCCTGGTTGAACTTTGAGAACAATAATAGCAGAGGGACTGCTCTTATTGATCACAGATGGCCTCCACACACTGACTCAGGGTCTCGTAATGGGCTTTAAGGAGCTGAGTAATCACAAAGGTTCAGCCTGCAGTAAAGGCTGCACTGTAACAGTCTGTTAGCTGAGTTTATGCATTTGTTCCTGTTTTTCTGCCTAAACATGTATTTCAGCTTCAGCAAATTTAACTTGTCCAAATTAGTTTAGTCGGTGTTTTTCTCTAAGCTCCAGATTTTTCTACACACAGCAAAAGAAAACTGTAATTTGAGTGAACTGTCCCTTTATTTCGGCTCAAAATAGAAAATCCTGGGCTTTTATTTCTTTTTCTGCACTGAAAACATCAAAGAAAGTCAATTTTGTCCTGTAATAAAACAGTCCAACTGTGGCCTGAACTCTTATTTTGACGGTTCAGATCCTGTATAAGAAACATGAGCGCCTCATTGGCCCATCGAAGCAAAGGTGCTCGGACTGTTCGGTACCTTCGTACCCGTCGAGGCTGAAACGCCTTTTCCTTGTTTACCGCGGGAGGAACGGGAGCGGACGGCGTCAGTCTGTCCATCGAAATCAAAAAGCAGCTTCGCTCTTCATCCTGCGAGCGAACAAAGCTTTCATCTATTTTTACTGGTTTCTATTTTTACCAGCGGCCGCTGCTCGCTGTTACAGAGCAGCAGGAAAGCAGGAAAAAGAACCCGAGCGCTCGGTGACACTTCCTGTCCCGACGGGCCGAGCGGCGGCGGCGGCGCTCCTTACCTCGATGCTGGTGCTAAGGCTGGGCAGCGTGTCCGAGGTCACCGTTGTGCTTTGAAGGCTGGAGAAGTCCCACAGGTTGATGGGCGCCATGGGGTCCGCCCCCTTGGAAGACTCCGCCCATCTCTGACTGTCCAATAAGGTCACTTCGTAAAACTCCTGGATATCTGAGAGGACACAGAGACAAACACACAGGAAACCATCCAATTATTTTGAAGTTCCAGGCAGTTTATTTAAGCATGTAATCTGAGTAGAAATGTATTTTATTTAATAAACATGAAGATCAGGAATCGTCTCTGTTCTTCCCGTTTGGGGGAGGTTCTCCCTTCTTTCCTTATTCTCTGGTAGAAAAACATGCACCTGTGTGGGGTTTTCACAGGTTCCTGCCAGCATTTCACAATAAAAGCTTTGTTTTTTGGGAGGTTTTTATTGGCAGTACAGGGACAGGATATAGGGGAAGACATGCGGGCGAATGGGCGACAGGCCGGGACTTGAACCCACAGCGCAGCATGGCGTAGACACCGCTGGGCCACCCGGGCTCGGTGTTTCTGTCAGTAGGGGGCGCTCGACCTCGAGTCTCAAACACGAGGACGATGTGACACACAGGAAACAGCTGCAGTGTGTGAGGCGCTCACAGGTGTTCCTCTGCAGGTGAAATGCTGCTCACGCTTCATTTACTGGCAAGAAAACAGTTTCAACAGGTGAGAGTCCCCTGCTGATGTACACCTGTCACATTCAGGGACAGCACTCCTGTAACGGTACGCAGAGCGATGAAGAGCAGACTGAAGATAACCCTCAGACTGACGCAGCCGCAGAGACGCAGCGTCCACCTGCGTCCGAGACGCACAACAGGAAGTGCGTCCTGTTTCAAAGCTGCACAGAAACTGCACGCAGAGGGACGCCGATGCATCCGGACGAGGAAACTGTCAATCATATGAAAGCAGTGGGAACAGCACCTGGTTTATGAAGCTGTAAAAATGTTATCGTTCGATAATGGCAGCATGTGTGGAAGCTGCAGGTTAATAATGACATCATAGCCCTGCAGCGTGTGTTAGGGAGCACGGAGGGAGCAGCAGGAGCACACGGTCAGAGGGAAAAACTCAAAATTAAAGCTGCAAATATGAGACCTAAAAAAAGTGTTTTGATATATTTTTTCTTCAGCAGTGATGTGGCTTCAGTTTTGCAGGTCGTCAGATGTATTTGAGCTGCTCTGATCGTCAATAAGAACGATTTAGTGCCCATTAAGGATGAATTACTGTAACACAGACGAGTGAACGGATGGTCTGCCTCGGGGTGACGACTGAAGTGAAAAATCAAAACTATTGACAAACTGTTTATTGGACGCGCTCCATGAGCGGCTCTGGTACCCAGCCCTGCCACACTGCTGGGAACGTTTGCTGGAATGATATTTTGTTCTTCATGACGTTCCCGATGAGCTGAAACACGTCAGTGTGACGATGAAGCTGTGGCTCCTCCCACAGACGGATCAGAAACAAACTGCAGCAGCCTGGACCAACATGAGCGCTTCCTCCTGCCGCTCGGCCTGTTTCTGTGAGGCCGTCATTAGAAAAAGCCTTCGGCCCGGCGGGCACATCCCTCGAGCTGTTTTTAAGCTCTGAGGTGAGCGTGGAGCTAAAATAAGCGAGCTTTCTTTGGCCCGGCGTGGCCGGCACAGATGTTTCCCCATAAACCGTCGGATCACCACTTCAACAGCTCCTCGCAGTAACCGCTGCCCTTTAAGTCTCAGGCTGTCTCCCCGCCGCCGGCCTGCAGCGGCATCAAGCTACCGTTTAACCCTTTACACACACATTTCAACGTGACCTCAAAGCACCGAGCTCGGGAACAAGGAAACCAATCCAGCGCGTGGATCGATCCAGAAAAGCAGAGTCGTGACAAATGAGGAATTCCAAACATCCTCCGGGCTCCTCGGTGGCTTTCCAGCCTCTATTTTGGAGTTGTGGAACATCTGAGTGCTATAAATACACAGAAAGCAGCTCCATCATAAAGTCTGCTCCTGTCACACCCACAGGAAACTGCTGGGCCCATCAAACCTCTGCAGCACCTCTCAGAGCTTTTACCTCCAAACAGCCGCCTTTATCCGCCATGGTGCCCCCCCACACACACACACACACACACACATACACACGTTCTATAACTTAACAGCAGCTCACAGTTTAATTACAGCATCATGAGTACGAAGCCTCTCTTTGTCTCGATTGGGCCTGTAATGAAATGTTTGGAAACAGTAAACTCTTCCTTTCTCAGCACTCTTTCACAATAAAAGCCTCTCCCACGGCTCAGAGCACAGCTGCGCCACGTGGAGCTGAACCTTTATCATCAGGTGTGTCTCCTGGGCCGCTCGGTCACATGACCGAGCACACAATGAACCCGAGCAGTGACAGCAGAGGGGCGGGGCTTCCGCTGCAGCTTCTGTTCTCTGAGGACTGAAAATAGCCTCAGATATCAGCACACAACTAAAAATACAAGCTTTGTCTCCACACCTGAATCAGCTGCGTTTATCTGCAGCACCACAGCTCCACACTGACCACATTCACCACCCCCACCCACCCCCGACTGCTTTACCAGCAGCACCACCCGCTGGGTGGAGGGATGGATGTTTCCTGCTCTGACACAGATACATGATCTTCATACACCTGCTGATGCCGAGCAGCAGTTCCATCACTCCAAAGTGGGATTGAAGCTCCCACATAAGAAGCTGCAGGTTCACCGTTAACATCCATCCTGATACAAACAGACGAGCTCCTCCCAGAAGTCCAACTGCACGCCTGCAGCTGCTGGGATTCTGCTCACACTCCTCCTGTGCATCTGCAGCTATCTTTTCTCTGCAGCTTTTGAATAGATCAGAGAGAATAAAAACCATCGCCTCGATACAAAGGCTCTCAGAGGAACTTTGGGAAAGGACAAGGGAAGATGTGAATAAGTGGAAGAACCCGTTTGCCTCCAGAACAAACTGCCCACAGAGAGCGGGACCCCGGAGGGACAACGCTGCAGCATGTTATGCGCCACCGAGACCACGAGGTCAACGCCGTTAGCCACCTGCACCGGCTACGTCACAGGAGCCAAGACACCCCAGGAGTGAAAATCAGCCTGCTGGTGTGAAACTTTGCACAATAAAAAGGTCACAAATCAACACAAAGGTATTGATCAGTGAAGTGAAGACCACAGCACACTCAGGAGGAGGTGCTCTCAGTCTCCCTGTGTGTGCACCTCCTCGCACACAGAGTGGAGCAGACTGCTGACTTCAGTCAGACTGAGGCAGAGGAGGATTCTGAGCTGGAAATCATGCAAAGAGAAAAGCAGCAGGAAAGACCCCCACCCCCCACCCCGGGTCAAGCAGCATGTTGCAGCCTCCTCCTGCACAGACTGGATGCTGCACAAAATATAGCTTTAAAATAAACAGACACACAACCGGGCTGGATTACAGGGAGGTGGAGGTCACCATGAGCAGACGGATTAAACTATATTGTATGAAACGATGAGGAATAACAGCCAGAATGATGCTGCACGCCAAGCACACTTTTGTTCTTCCAGTTAGCGCCCCCTACAGTCTGCAGCATCCAGCATGCTTCAGCACTCGGCTGCCCTCCCCGCTCCTCGATCAGGCCATCAGAGCTGCATGCACACAATCAGAAACACTTTCAAAGGTTTCAGAGTCAAAAACAGGTTTGAGGGTGGCTGTGGCTCAGGAGGTAGAGCAGGTCACCTACTGATCGGCAGGTCAGCGATTCGATTCCTGGCTGCTCCGAGGTACATGCCAAAGTATCCTTGGGCAAGATACTGAACCCCAAGTTGCTCTCCAATGCGTGTCTGAATGCGTGTGAATTTTGTCCAATAAAAGTATTTACACGTGGAAGCGCTGTACGAACGGGTGACTGTAAACGTGCTGTAAGTGCTTTGAGTGCTATAAAGGACTAATCTGTTCACCGATCTTTGTACCTGGAAGTGATGTTTCTGAACCAGCCAATCTCTTCAGGATTCTTTAAAGCCACGCCTCCTGTGTACAGAGGGCGGAGCTAGAGGAAAGCTAATGAGTAATATGCAGAAATCATAAATGTAAACAAACCCAAACAGAAAATAGCCGAAGCGCCGTCGAGTCAAACTGGAGGCGACTTCACCTGAAACTCCTTTCACAGATTCCTGAAGCTCAGTCTGAATATTATCACCAGTTAGATTTGTGTCATAATAACTGGAACGTGCTTTAATTCTGTGCTGCTGCTAATTATTCTGCAGCTCGGCTGAAGTCCAACCAAAAAAAAACCATCGACCTGCAATCTGACAGAAACAAATGCCCAACGAGAGAGAAGGAAACATTTCCACGCTTCAGACCATCGGAGCAGTCAGACGACGATTTTAGCAGGCAGTAATAAATGAGGACACACTCAGTGTTTGTGCGACGATCCTGAGCAACAAACTGAACCCTGGTGTTCATGATTTCTGATAAATGAACTGAGGGGTTAGCATGCCTCATATACTGACAGCTCGCTGGTTAAAATGTTCATCTGCAGCATTTTGATTCTATTCTGGGCTTTTAATCTGAAACAAATGCAGCCAGAGTAAAACACCTTCATCCTGTCAGGGTCCTCGGGGGGGCCTTAAACACGACGCCACACTGATGCCCAATAAAAGGAGGCCTCCGAGGAATTGTGGGAGCTTGTTTTACAGTGAAACCAGCGAGCAGTTTCTGACGGTCACCACAGGCTGACAAACAGGCAGGAACCACAGAGAACCTTGTTCTCCGGCCTGGCTGTTCGATTCAGCTGGAGTTCTATCGTCTACCGTTGTTTTAAAGCAGGAGTCGATGACAGGCTCCGAGGTGTCACATGTTTGTATGCAGACGCAAACTTCATAAAGCTGAAGCTCATTTCTAAAGACAGCTGCAGCACAATAATTTACTCGAATAATTCAAGCCTATCGCAGCTGCCACAGGGCGAGAGGCAGGGTTCACCTGTACAGGTCAGCGGCCTGTTGCAGGGTCAACACAGAGAGACAACCATTCACACCTGTGGGCAATTTAAAGTGACCAGTTAACCCCACTAACTGCATGTCTTTGGACTGTGGGAGGAACCCACGCAGACATGGGAGAACGTGCAAACTCCACGCAGAGAGGTGGAAGGTGGAATCAAACCCAGGACCTTCCAGAAGTCAGTGTAGCTGTGAGGCAACAGTGCTAACCCTCTGCAGGAACCGGGAACCATCAAAATCCTCAGAAATCCAGTTTTTGGGGTAATTCTAGCTGCTGCTTCAGGACACAGACACTCAGGCACAAGATGAAGCTTTAACTGATTATTCAAACAGTCAATACATTATATTTTAAAAGAACTCTTTATACAACAGTTTATGGTCCTAAAATTATCCATCTTCCAGGCATTCTTTCTAACGGCCACCAGGGGGCAGCTCATCTGGCCTGCCATGATTTCCATAATGGTGCCAAAGAGCATTTTCTGAGAGGACTTTAGGTGTAATTAAAGCCGGCTGACTGACCGTGATCACATTAACCTGTTAGAGTGCGACACGGGAGCGTCTGTGGGCTCTGATAGAAGACCACACCCATCAGCCAGCAACTCTGAGCACAAAGCACAACCACAAAGCCTGCAGTGAAACATGCAGCACGCCACACCCAGAGCCTGCAGAGGTCAGAGAGCAGATCAAACACGCATTAATCTTTAAATCCCACCGACAAACTCAAACGGGAACACTGGGAAGTCTTTCTGAACATGAGAGAAGACAAAGAAGCTTCATATGAAGTCGGCTTTAAAACGTCTCCGTGAAACCACAGCAGAGTTACAGAGGAAAGGTTGGAAGGCAGGAAACGACTGCAGAGGACCGACTCTCTGTCATGCTTGATTTTATTAAACCATTAAAAAGCCTTTTATTCCCACTGGAAGCTCCTGTTTCCCTAATAAACACTATTTCCCTGTCTGTCCCCCTTACGTCTGCTGGTTGGTCTGGTTTAGGAAACATGAACCAAAAACTTCATCTTTGTATTTTCAGGCTGAAAATACTTTGAACATAATTCAGTTTTATTTATACATTTTTACAGCACCCAATCAAAACAGTTTATGGTTCCTGGATTCAAACCGTCTAATCCGGCATTAAACTTCAGCTTCAGTGTGTCAGCCAGCTCAGTACCTGCAGGGGGCGCTGCAGGGCGTCAGCATGCTGCGGTCCTGCAGAACAACCAAAATGCATCAAGAACCTGAAAATATCTGACGTTCAGATTCAAACGTGGGACAAACTAGTCACATGGGCCTCGAGTCCGAGATCATGTTCCATAATACCGATGCTGCCAATCGGACCTGCAGCCGTGCGGTTTCCCGGCAGTCAGTCTGATCGTGCGGTCGTTTCAGATACGCCAGATACGAACGTTTGCCGCCTGCTGAGTGAACTGATGGAGATCCGTTTAAAGCTGGAACAACACCTCCGGAATCACTTTGATGCAAAACTGTCCACAAACTTTAATCCTGCTGACGATCACAGCAGGCAATAAACCCAAAGGTGCAACAGCACAACTATAGGAGCTCGCAGCAATAAATGCAGTAAATTTCATTATGATGTGTGGAACAGCTCCAAAGCACAAACAAAGAGCACTTCTGTTTAATTACAGTAATTATTAGTTAAACTTTGACCTCCACCTTCAGCCCGGCAGCAGAATAACATCCAAATCTTTTAGGCTGAAACTCAGTGTTGAGTTATTAAATTGATTCATGGGATGCCATCTGTTTATGAGGAAATCAGGCCAGTCTGAGCAGAAACAACCAAGAAAAACACAAACTGAAGCTGGCGGCTCGCTCTCTGCAAATCAGCGGTGGGGGTGGGGG
>VUQJ01010735.1:18447-43659 GCA_015108635.1 Andinoacara biseriatus
TAGATCCAAAAAGATTTTATTTTCTTTATGCTCAGAGATCGACAGCTCTACTTTCAGCTCTCCGTCACAGCAGATCAGGAGAGCATCCAGCAGCTCCTCCCTAACCTGGAGCAGGTACTCCACCTTTTCCAAATGAAAACGTGGCCTCAAACCTGGAGATGCTGACTAATTCCAGCTGCTTCACACGTGACTGCAAACAGCCTCAGTGCAGCTGGAGGCCATCGCTCGATAAAGGACCTCATCATCCACACACAGCGGAGTCGAGATCCTCACACCCTCCGCCAGCACCTGGAAAGTCTGTCCACGCCCCACAGAGGCTTCAGAAAGGTTCCCATCCGCCCAAAATAAACACTCACATTCAGCTTCCCGTTTTATTTTTCACCTCTCGCTGTGAGTCATCCACCAACAACATCACAAACCAACAGTGGAAGACGTCATCGGTCTGATGAGACTGCAGGAAGCAGAAGAAGGTGGATGCAGGCAGAGAGGATCCAGGCCACACTGATGATCTGCACTCATCCATTAGTGATGAGGACCGAGAGCAGAGCTGCACAACAAACTGAGCGAGTCGTCTCATGCAGTTCATGCACCAATCACACTGCAGGATTTCACTGAGCGCTGAACAGGTTCATCACCGAGAGGGTCCGAATAATTTATTCTTTACACACCGACTCGGTTTTCTTTAGGACTCCCCTCATGATACAGAGCAGGTTACATCCTGCAGGTCACAGCAGAAGCTTCAAAGCTTCCATCGGTTTACCTGATGTTTAGGGGTCATTATTATTATTCACGGATCGCCATGAAAACCTCAGAACAGGAAACTCAGGTAAATCCGTCAGGGCCCTGTAGTCTTAATGTGCAGCAGCTTTAATCAAACAGCACTGAGGCAGCAGGACAGGCAGCTGCAGCCACAATAACCTCCGTGATGAAACATCAGCGTGTGGATATCTGGAGTCTGCAGGCAAAGATTTCAGGTACAAACCCCAATTTAAAGAGCCAAAAACTGCAGTTCCCCTCAGGACCACCGGAGGCTCCAGCGGTGAACACAGTCGATGAGATGGAACATCAAACCCAGCAGCTACAATTTAGCTTTTATCATTTCACTGCATTAGTAAATTAGGCTGAATCAGGAGCTGCATGAATTACCATCCAGACCTCCTCACAAGGTCTGTGACTAACACCATTACAGCTGCATGAAGGGCCACAATAATCGAGAATTCCCAAAGCTTCAGATCCCAAATTCATCTAAAAACAGTTTAGCCGTCTGAGATCTGCAGAACGATGGAGGGTGCTGAAAGCAGACCATCATCTGCTTTGAGGAACCACCTGGAGAACCCTGGCATTAAAAACACAGAAACTGGAACTCATTCAACTGGATCTGAAGTTATTTAGTTTAAAGAGGTGGGCCCGCGCAGCCCGAAATAGCTTTCACAGGATTATGGAGACAGATTTGGAAACGTCCGTGGATAAAAAAAAAGAACCATCTGGATCTTCTGCAGGCTCTGCATCGTGATTAATGAGGCGACCCTGCCAGAGAAACTGCTTTCCAAACTGATGCTGCAGCATGAGGATCTTCCACAGGGTTCCTTCAGGTTCCTTCGAGCTTACTTTATGAGGTGAATTTAAAGAAGGCCCTGCAGACGCCCTGCTGCTGGAGAGAAAACACACCCTCAGAGTCGGTCCTGGGAAACTCAAACACATCGGACCACATTCCTGCTGCTCGGCGTCCGTTAACCCTCCGAGTCCCGTTAGCTGGCAGCAAAAACACGACGCTGGCACAACTTCAGAGACACGCCGACGGCTGCAAACCTGCAGGGCGACTTCAGCGTGATTACAGAGAAGAGACGGTTAAATAACCGCTTCATTTCATCACATCATCCTCACAGCAGCCAGAGGCTCCTTCACTGCGGGCTCATAACGACCAGGAGCTCGTTATGAGCCGTCACGTTACGCTGTGATTTATCACACCGATGCATCAGGCTGTGAAGGTGGATACAGAGATTCAGGAGCCGCTGCACCCGGGACCTCGACATGCAGGATGGGGCGTCCACGAGCTCTCAGTTCTAGGACCAACATGTGCAGGATGCACTCGCGTCTAACTCAGTGAAGCTGCAGGACCACCTCACTCTCCTCCTGACCTCTGACCTCAGCCGTCACATCCGCACGCCTTTCACCACCCGACAAACTTTACGACCTCTCGCCCCACCGCGACGTCTCACAGCGGAAACAAACCGGAGCCACGAAGCCCGTCTCCACCCTACAGACCCACAGCCGTGAGGAGGTCAGAGGTCACCTGGAGGCGGAAGCACATTATCGCTTCAGTGTCAATTATCACGAGATATTTGTCCTTCAATAACAGGATTTAATGAGCACTTTGGCCCACAGAGGACTGTGAACTCCATCAGCTCCATATAAAAACACCACCTTACATCTATGCAGCAGACTCACACACACCTGTGTCACCTCCACCTGCTCACCCTCCTCCCCGAGCCTCTGTCAGATTACTTTTTGGTGCTGCGAGCTTGGAAACCTTTACCAGGACAGCTCCTTATTTTCCAGGGTTTGGAACCATCTGGTCTTGTTTCCAGGATTTCCAGGACTGCAGCAGCTCTTTTCCAGGATGTGCGGTAACCCTGTATGAGGTGTTTTGTGGATCGTACCTATGAGAGCTTGGAAGAGGTTGCTCTGGAAGATGTCGATGACCCTCTGGATGGAGTGCCGGAGCTGCCGGTCCTCGGCGTGGTTCAGCTTGGCCCGGTACTCCTCCAGCAGCAGCAGGGCTCGCTGCGCGTCTGCAAAACAGGAGGAAGAAGCAGTGAGAGGTGAGCGGGGATATGATGGAGAGACCAGCATGGACCGATCTGAGACGGCAGCAGAGGGCCGCTGCTGTTCTGCAGATAATCCCGAGTGCTGAAACACTGAAGCAGCAGCAGCACGAAATAACACTTCAAACATCCACATACACGGTTAAGACTGCGGGCAGGTTTAAAGGAGTATAAACGAGTTAAAGAGGCCTGTCCCCAGCAGGGACACATAAAGGTCAGAGTTCACAGGAAGCATTAAGCACAGAGTCACAGTCACATGATTAAGTCAAAGGCTTTATGCAGAACGTGGTTTTAATCATCGCCGCACATAATCGATCAGGAAACAACAACAAAATAAAATAAAAGGTGAACAGAGATCCAAACATGCAGAACAGCCTGGAGAACTTCTCCTCGGAGCTGTGGGAACATCAGCTCAGGTTTGGGTCTGCACCGTTTACCAAAACTCTCAGAATAAAAGGAGGATGTCGCAAATATCAATCTGAGTTTACTCGGTAATTTAAAGAAAACTTAAATAAGCTTCAGTCATGGATGTGGAGAAATCAGCTCTTCCATTCAGGGACGCACTGACATCATCATTAACCTGATTCATCCCTGTGCTGATTGGCTGAGGCTCACCTGCATAAAGCCCGAGGAGGCGGAGCTTTAAGCCTCCTTCGTCAGTGTTAATTATCAGTTGGCGGTTAGCAGCACGCGTTTTTGGGCTTTTTCACCGTTTTATTGTAGGGGAGGAGCCTGACCTCTGACCCCGTCGTAACCATCGCTGAACATCCAGCCACACAAACTGCCGTGACAACAGAAACGAGGTCGCTGAACGGCGTCTCACTCAGAGAAGTCAGAGTGTAACGAGCCCGAGATCAGCCAAACTAACCCTCAGGCTTCAGATGCTGGGTCAAAGGTCAGCTTCAGCACGTTTCAGACTTCAGCAGACAGCCACCGAGAATCATCCAACCGCAGCTGAACCGAGCTCAGCTTTGCTGAAACGTGATGACGTCTTTGAGTCTCAGTGTTTCAGTGCAGAAACCCTCAGATTCAGGTTCTGAAGAGGTCCAGCTGAGGCAGAAAGCATCATTTTCACTCAGAGAAACATTTGGCTCCATGACGAGCTTCTCCAGAGATTATGATGACCTTTAACCCCTGAGCTGACCCCAGGCTGCAGCCTGATACACTCGCCTCCATTTACAGCTCGTCTGCATAGTAACAGCTCTGAGACCGTTTTCTCTCATTACAGTCACACAATAAACGAGTTAGAAAATATTAAATCCATTGAAACATAAACCTGCAGCACAGAGTTTAGGCCACGTTTTACATTATTACTATATTAATAACCAGCCTAATAAACCCAAAGTCAATATATGGTAACAGGAGGGTAAGTAATAAGATTTAGGTTTCTTATGTTAAATAACAGCCTGATAAAGCCTGACTGCACCAGGATGTATGCACTGAAAATAATGTGGGTTTCTAATTAAACACTCATAATCATACAGCAGGCGAACAGTGTTGGAGTCTCTGCCTGCTGGGCACTGATCACAGATCAGCCGTTATTGTGGGAACAAGCTGAAAACCTCAGAGGAGTCTTCTGGTCAGGGATCAGCTGATGGTGCTCCCCTTCAGCTACAGGTTTGTCAAACGTGCGGCTCAGGGACCAGATCGGGCTCGCCAAAGGGCCCGAGTCGGCCCGCTGTTAAACTCCAAGTTTTCATGAAAAGGCAGCGCTGCGTGTTTTCTGCTCGTGTTAGCTTGGATTCATCGTTTATGGATCTAAATAACTGTTAAAATGCTGACATTCATACTAAAGGTGCCACCTGTTCACTTTAATACCAGCAGTTTTCATATGTGCACTCCTGTAGATGCTGACTGCATTTTGCTGCCCTGAGCGGACAATCATCTGTCTAATGTACATGAAATAACATGAATAACTAACACGTGGATAAACTGGTGTTTTTCCTTTAATCTGTCAGCCCGTTTTCATTAAAGAGTTCATTAAATTAGACAAATACAGCAATGAGAGCCTTTAAAGCTGCTCAGGTGATCAGTTTACACCTGAACGAAGGAAACACGGTAAGCAGTGCTTCTACTGTGTGTGTGTGTGTGTGTGTCTGTGTCTATCTGTGTGTGCCGAGTCTGTGTGCGTGTGTGTCTATCGGTCTGTGTCTGTGTCTGTGTGCGTGTGTGAATACTGTGAGCAGCTTCTTGCTCTGATGGTAAAATTTGCTGCAGTTTTTTGACCAATGATCTTTAAAATGTTTCTTGTCCTGATGGACTGAGCTGCTTATAAAAGCAGACACCAGATTAGAGCTACACACTCCCTCTGAAAATACTGCAGTGATACTCAGGGACTCAAATATAATTACTCTGTATAATTAGAATTCACCATTTTCCACGCTTTTCACAAAATCTGTATTTTTCCTGGGATTAAAGTGAAAGTATACATGTTTATTCGTGTGTAACCTAACCAACCATATTTTTCTAAATTTTTACGGTTAATCGGATTCAGGAAATGAGCCCTGATTGCTGAAGATCTGATTATTTTTTACTTACATATAATTAAGTGGCTTTTAACTCGCCTTGGAGAAAATCTTTATTTTTCCTGGGATAACAGTGCAGTCATACACGGTTAATAACGTCTAAACTAAATAAGAATATTTTTCTAAATTTTTACAGTTAATTTAATTCACGCATCGAGCGCTGGCTGCTGAGGGCGAGGTGAATATTTTATTAATATTAGAGTTTATTTTTAGTTCCCCAGACAAGGTGCCCCATTTACAACTTGGTTAGCAGCGGTGGCTAACCGGCTAGCTCCTACTTTAACGGACTTCACCTGGCTCAGTTCGGCTCGGCAGGGCCAAACCGAGCCGTGTGGGCCGTGTTTGGCTCGGCTCGTGTCTGACCCACTGAGTGTCCCGGGTTTGTTCCGACTGCGGTTCTCTGAGCGAAGGAGCAGCCGGAGTTGGAGCGGTTAGCCTGCTAGCCGGCTAGTTAGTCTGTGAGTGAAAGCGGCTTACCTTTCTTCCTCACTGGCATGGTGGGGGTCTGGCTCGGCTCGGCACGGCTAGATCCGCCTCAGCCGCATGCAGTCCTCACACAGGACGGTGGTTTAGTCGCTGTTCAGCCGGATAAACCCGCTACTGTCACCGCTCCAAGTCGGGGCTGAAGGAAATCACTCCACGACGACACCAAGTTCCCCCCGAGCCAGAAAAGCCTCCGAGCCGAGCGTCAGGGGGGCAAACTGGCACAACAACACCGTTCAGCCTCCGGGGAGCGCACACGCACCAGTCCCGCTTACGGGGAAAATCCCTCAAAGCGAGTCGCGAGAAAGCTCCGCTGAGCTACGGCTCTCCGAGATGTAGTTCCCCGTCAGAGAGGCTCTCCGCGCCGGCGTGCCCCGCGCAGGCTGACCGCTGCTGGCTCGGAAAAAGTGCAGATCTGGCTGTGAGAGCGGACCTGCTGCGTGCCAAACTCTGAAAAACAGCCCGTTTCCGTGCAGGCGCAACGCCAGGCGGTGCATGCAAGCGTGAGCTGCCCGCCGCTGCTGCTGCTCCTGCTGGGTGGAGGGAAATGACCGGCTGGAGCTCCGCTGCTTTTTCCGGGAATAAAAACTTGAAAGCGCAGTCTGCAGGCACACCTACACCCACTTATCCCGCACGGCTCTGCGGCGCTGCTATCCCAGCCTGGCCGTGCATTCGTGTCAAACTTCTGTGAAAGCCCTCCTCCTTCCTCGGTTTTTCTTTCTCCTCTTTTCTTCTTCTCCTCCCGTCTCCTCCTCCTCTCCCTCTCCAGCACCTCCCCAGGTCTGCAAATTCCCAAACTTTCCTCCAAAATGGCGACGCGGGGAGCTGGAAATGTAAACCATGTGATTTCCAACAGCCTACCCCTCCAACCTGCCGCCCAATCATGCAGCTCACCTACGGGGCCAAGGAGGAGGAAGGGAGGGAGGGGCGAATAAACTTTGTGAGGAAAAAAAGTGAGTGAAAGGAGGAGAGGAAGGAAGAGGAGGTGAAAGTTAAGGAAAGCAAAGCGGGAGAGGTGAGGGGATGGAGGTGAAAGCAGGACAGACGGATGAAAACATGCAGTAAAGGGTGGGAACAGTCTGAACATTTACACAGAGCAGGGAGGAATCACAGCAAACACGAGAACAGGAAGACAGGATGAGAACAGAGGAGGTGGAAGGAGCTTAAACCAGAGCTTAAACCACAGGAGGGGGGTGCAGAGCGTCTGTCCTTCCTCAAAGTTTCACTGATGTTTCATTAGAACCAGAATCAGTGTTTTCTCCATCGAGTCACGCCTGTATTAACAGAATGAAAACTCCAAGAAGCTTCTCCAGCTGCTTGGAGGCATCTATAAAGGTTTGGTGCACCGTGATTTAGGCAGTTTGGTAACCTGTGAGCTCTGCACCTTTGGATGCTCAGAGCCGTCCTGGAGTCTCTCAGGTCACCATCAGTCTCAGCTCATCGTGCCTCTCATTGAGCTTAGAGAAGATGGATGGATGATGGATGGATGCACTGATTTACCACAAACTTTGGCTAAAGTATGGAGGTCCGTGCTGTGGTTAGTGCAGCATCAGGCTCAGGTACCTGCTGATTAGTGCTCAGCTCGTGTGGAGGAAGCAGCTGTGCTCAGAGACAACATGGCAGCAGCCTCACCGGTGCAGTCTGTAAACCAGTGAGAGTCCAAAGTTCATCAGTCAGTGGGAGGAAGTGTCTCTCAGGGCATCAGTGACAGCAGGCCTGGACGTTTCTGTCATAAATAAACCTAAAGGAGAGAGAGCAAACTGAGGGCAGTCAGCTGATAACGATGACCTCTGTGAGCTGTCAGCAGCTGAGACTCACATTATATCTATTAACATGTCCGAGCACAGCTGAAGCATTCAGAGAGCTCAGCAGCAGCAGGTGCTGCTCCAAACCTCAGGATTTAAAGTTCAGACCTGCAGCAGCTTCACCTGAAAGCTCAGAAACATCCAGCAGCTTCTGAGAGCAGCTCTGAGGAAGCTTCTGCATGATGAAACCTGACTCTGTAACACCTCAATGATGTAACTGTTTGTTGCAATGAAACACTGACCGGCAGCATCAGCACACCTGCACACACTCACTGGATCACCCAGTTTATGTGTGCAGGACCATCAGCTCTGCAGGACCTATTTACAGTTATTAGCATCCCGACGGTCCCGACGGCATTCCAGCACAGTCATGGAAAAGAGTGGAGGAGGAGGAAGTTTCTGAGTCAAAGCTTCCTGTTATCATGCAATCATATTTTTATGTTAACGTCTTAAAGCCATAGTTTGGCCTTCTGTGACATGCACAATACTACACAATACTACACAGTAATACACAGTAATACACAATCATTTTCCTTCTCCTGGACTTTGATTCAGTCCTCCTGAACCATCAGCAGCTGTTTGGAGCGATCGTCTCACCTGCGTCTGTTCAAAGGTAAAAATGAATCAGCTGATCTGATGAAGATCGAGTTCGTTCGTTTCTGCATCAGGATCAAACCTCGATTTCTTTCATGTGGTAACATAAACGTGCTGTATGCACATCAGCCTTTGATTTACAAACAGGAAGGTCAGAGGTCGAGCTGCAGCCCATTGAAGTACAAATCCATGTGCTGGTGCCTGTGAAGATGAAACGCCCTCCTCCTCCTCCTCCCTCTTTGTGTCTCTTTGTCTCTGGTGTCGCCTCTCATGTGCTGATGCAAACCTCTTGAAGCTGTGGCCCAGATTAAAGAGAGCAGGAGGAAGGAGGAGGCCTTTATTTTTAGACGGTCATGTTTAATGAATGACCTCGCCGCGAGTAGAGGCAGAGGCCTGCTCGCTCTCACACCACCCGCCTCACCGCCGATCGAACCGGGCCGAAACACGGCAGCGAGGAGCCCGAAGGAGCTGCAGAGGAAGTCCTGCTCTGACTCCTTCATACTGCTAGAATGATCACATCATCCTGATGACCTGTAACAGTTTGTGTTTGAGGCCAGCCAGGCTCTCAAACTGTAGATGTGATGATGATGATATCAGGAAAGCTGCTTCAGGAGAAGATCTGCTGAGTTTTCTGCAGCATCCTCTCCGTCCTCCGTAGATCTCTGAGGTCTGCGTGTCACTGAGCAGCTGCAGCTCTGCTTGTTCTGCTGAGGTGGAGCCCAGATCACATCCAGAGATCACAGGAGCATCAGTCAATCCTGAGATCACATCCTGGTTGTTCAGGTGCCGCCTGCAGCTCACAGCTGTTTGGAGTCAGCACGGAGAGCTGATGGTGTGATGCTGCAGCATCCACACAGGAGGTTGGAGGTCAGACGGGAATTTTTTACTTCCACCTGCTTGTTGAGTCAGGGGTCAAAGGTTGTGGTTTGGGATAAAATACTTCAGCTGACGTTCACACTGCCCAGTGAAGACTCACCTGTGTCATTAATGCCATGATCACAGAGAACAGCTTCACCTGAGACTCACAGACAGCATCCTCTAACCTGGACTGATGTTACAGGACGGGACCGATCATCTTCTTCCTCCTATCTTCATCCTGCTCTTGTTTTTTATTTCATCTTTTTATGCTAACAATAAAGGACTCGGCGGTCATCTCCTTGGATGAACAGGAGATGGTGAGCGGCTCGTCTCTGCAGCCTGCAGCTTCTCCAGCGTCCTCTCTGAGCTGATACATGGAAGCTGAGCTGAAGGCTGATGTGCTTATACATCTGTTATATTTCATATGTTAGCTGACCACTGAAACCTGATAGAAACAGACAGAAACATGCTTTTACGTCGCTATGATAAAAAAACAGTGTAATGTTTCTTTAATGACGAGCAGTTCCTTTAAACGATGCAAACGCCCAACATCGATTTAAATGTTAAAAAAAAAGTGAAACCAGGAGCTGATTAAAAAAGAGAAAAATTTTTGATTTGAAAACTGTAAAATGATCAAAATGTTACAGGAAATCTTATTTAATGTGACTCTCAGCACATTATCTCAGGATCTGCAGCTTCAGTGAAGAGTTTAAATCCTGACGGATGTGAGCCTGAATCTCCTCCATCACCTCACAAACTCTGCTCTTTACCTTAAACACCATCAGCCTCCACCTGCAAACAAGTCAAAAAGTATAAAACGTATTAAAGAAAAAACTTGGTGCAGCTTTCCTTCTTTCCCTGCAGTGGAGGAAGTTTCCAGCTTCACCTGCTTCACCTGCCTGACTCTGCAGCGCCCCCTGCTGTGAGAAACAGGCTCTTCATTCATCATGTAAACGTCACCATAAAGTTCAGATGAGATGAGAAGTTTGTGCTGAGCTTGATTAAGATGGTTCCAGCTCATGAACATTAAAGGTTTTAAGATGCAGTGAAATCAGCTGAAACAGGAAGTGATGGAGGATCAGGGTGGAGATGTGATGGAGTAAAATGCAGAGCGGAGCAGCTACACAGTGTTTTCCTCCTCTGTCACTGCTGCTTTGTGCGTGTCTGCACGTCTGTGCGTCCAGCTTCACTGAAACTGATTATTGATGTTTGTGGTGATTGTTGCACAGCAGACGATCAGCAGTGAGGCGATGACATCATCCAGCTCTTATTTTCTCCTGGACTTCATTTCATTTCCATAAATTTTCACCTGCTTCCTCAGTTTGATCTCAAAGATCTGATCTTCAGTGAACTTCAGGTGATCTTTCTCAGACTGACTTTACTGAACAACAGAGAAACGATGACTCATCCTCTGGACTGCACTCTTCATCATCACAGCTTTCTTTAAGCAGCAGCAGAAAAGATGACTCACCTCTGATGACCTGATGTTAACCACAACTCCACCTCTGCTCTCCCAAAGCTGAGATGAAGTCCTCACCAGCTCAGGATGCTCCAGAAACTGAAATAAGCAGATTCTGTTTTCTCACACGATCATTTCTGCGTGACCAAAGTTCATATCCAGCATTTCTCTGAGAGGCAGGATCATCTGAGCCCACTGAGAGATTCATCACCAACGAACGCCTCAGACCTGAAATAATCTACAGAATCCACTGATTCGTCAACTGGCAGCAAATTTAGATCATTAAGCAGCTAAAGTTTAGAATAAAATGGTGAAGTAACAGTTTTCCTGTTTTATGTGATGAAAAATGGAAAATTTGTTGGTTTTGTGGAAACGCAGCTGTATTTGATAATCATGTTTTACTTTAAATGACCTCATTAGTGGAGAGGAACCACACTGGCAGATAACAGGACACATTGAAGTTCAATTCAGTTTTATTTATATAGAGCCAAATCCCAACAAACAGTCGCCTACAATAAATAAAGAGCCTATAATAATTACAGAGGAAACCCAACAGTCAAAACGACCCCCTGTGAGCAGCACTTGGTGACAGTGGGAAGGAAAAACTCCCTTTTAACAGGAAGATATGAAGCAAGAAATATAAAGCATGAAAATATGTATCTGGTTTAGTCTGGGTCGGATATTATGGTCTGGATTTAAACAGTTTCTGGTAGAGTTTCCTGGATAGATTATAAAGATGAGATGTGCTGAGAAATTCTCTAAGAAGTCTGTAAGTTTCTGTGACTGATTCGCAACAATGATCAGAATCAGAAGATGTGCAGATTTCCTAGAGGAGACATTAAGAGAAAGAAATTATCATAAACTGGACAGAGGAAGGACTCACTCGCAGAACGCAGAGTTCAGAAAACCTCTTTATTGAGGGGCAGATACAAAATGGCAAAAAACAAAGATGGCTTCCCTCCAGGACCCCTCTGGTTCGGGGTCAGTGCACACACCTAACTGCTAAAGCTTCCTGTACTTCAGGCGTCTACTGGAACGGCCTGGGTCTCACAGATACAACAGTTCATTTGCAAAACAGAGGACTGGCTGTAGTTTACTTTCCACTTTATTTTTCTGAAAAAAATTCAATGAATCCAGTTAAACTGGTGCTGTGACTTTATCTGAACAGTTTAATAAAATGAATGTGTGTGAGTGTGCTTTGAATCTGATGCCTGGATGAGGAGGGATGAAGTCCTCGTGTGACTCTGAATAACAACACGAAGAAACAGAAACCGAGCCGAGCCTGCAGACCTGCAGCTCAGATGCTTCATGTAGAACATGTGGCGAGCAGGATTTGTGCGTCCATCTGCTCCACACACACAGCCGTGTGTCAACTGTAATGTGATTACTGCACATGTCAGTTTTCATCCCGATCTGGACAACATGCTCATAATTAATCTTGGCATAAATCGGGACTTTGGCAGCCTGAGCCTGGCACACACACACACTGATACACAACAATATTACACATGGGGTTTAAGCACTCAGAAACACACACAAACACGTTTTCATCACTTCAGAGGACCTCACATTAATTTCCTGAGACATTAACACCAAAGTTCAGCCTGAAATATTATAGTTTCATATTTGGTCCTCAGAGGAAAGCCAACAGCATGAGTGATACTCACAGCTCACACACTCCTGATAATCACTGATGCTGCCAGTCTGCCTCTCACTTACATCATCACCTTTGCTCATGAAAACATGTGAAAATAAATAAAAACATATTTCATTTCTAAAATATAATCCTGACCGGTCTGCATGATGTAATGACTCAATAAAACAGCAGAATGAGAGTGAAAGAGGAGCTTCATCGGTGAACCAGGATTACAGGATGGGACCTGCAGTGTTTTACATGATACACACTCTGATGGTGAGGCAACGCTGTGGAGATCAGGCTGCTGTGGGATTCAATAAGCAACAAATAACTGTAAAAAAGTTCACAATGAAAAGTGACTGAGGTCAGTTATGATTATTGCACAGAAACGTGAGGACGCTGAAGAACATCTGTGGTTACAGTTTGATGCAGAGGCTGATGAAGAGGAGTTAGCAGCGTGAAGCTTCTGTCTTCACAGAGAACATTCAGATGATGGAGAGGTGACATCATCTCCAGCTGTGTCAGGATTGGTTAAAAACAGGCGCCTGCAGACCCTCTTCACATCTTCAGCAGATTCACAGGTGTGCTGTTCGTATTCATTCAGTTTACACAGATTTACAGGTGAGCGGTCACATGACTTCATGTTTGTGTGTGGAGTAAAAGAAGCATCTATGTCCACTGTGAACAACCATCTTTGAACAGAGGAGGTAGATTGTGCCACCAACTTTCCCTGCTTACAGTGCTGTCCTGAGCTCCCTCCCAGACGTCTCAACCCCCATTCACACCTTTGTTCCAGCGACTCCAACAGGCCACATGGAACAATGGTGCGTATATTTGGCGCAAAAACAACACTGCTCATCACCAAAAGAACACCATACCTACAGTGAAGCACGGTGGTGGTAGCATCATGCTTTGGGGCTGGAACTGGGGCCTTGGTCAGAGTGGAAGGAATTATGAACAGTTCCAAATACCAGTTGGTGTTGGCACAAAACCTTCGGCCTTGTGTTAGAAAGATGAAGATGAAGAGGAGCTTTATCTTTCAGCATGACAATGACCCAAAGCACACGGTCAGGATGACCTGCTGAAGATAAACTGGTGGTAAGGGCTGTAGAAGAGAAAGTATCCCGAGAGCAGCACACACACACACACACACACACACACACACACACACACAGTCTCATAAAATTTGTCTTACTGACAAAAAACACACACTAAAAACAAATAAAGCCTGAAACAATGGCATTCAGAAATCTGACTGACAATAATAATGTCTTAGACGCAATATTCATTCGCACCTCAATCATACTTGGTGGCGGTAAGCTACTAATGTAGCCACAGCTGCCCTGGGGCAGTCTGACATAAGCGTGGCTGCCAATTCGCACCTACAGCCCCTCCGACCACCACCACATTCACACTTAGCCAATGTGGGTTAAGTGCCTTGCCCAGGGACATAATAACAGCATGCGCTCAGATGGGGACTTGAACCAGCAACCCTGTGAATGCAAGGTGAGCGCCACCAAATGCTATTCAAAAATCTTTTTTTTTGTCCTTATCAAAGACACTTCAAAATATATTAATGTGATTAAATGCATGATGCAGTATACTATACTGTAAGTCTGTATAGTTACACCAGTGTACCACATGGCCATGAAAATAAGAATGGAAATATCTTAATTTTCAGAATTAAATGTCCAACCTTCATTTTTTTTTTTTTTTACTTTCAATGATCAACCAACTCAAATTATATTTAACCCTTTCATATTCTCACTAAAAATCTTTGTGGGATTTCTTTCCACAGTGCGACTGGATTTTATGCTCTCCAAAGAGCATGACCTTGCAAGAGCGGAAGCTACCAGAAGAGTGCTAAAAGGGGGATGTGAAGAGGGTACTGCTGTAAATCCTGCCATAAAGAGAAAGGGTGGAAGACAGCTTTATCCAGCTAAGAGCCTGCATAGGAGGATTAGGGCTACATGGAGCAAGATAGGGAGAGAAGGGGGAGGTGACGATTGGGGGAGCATTTGTGTGACGGTAACCACCTTGATAAAAATGGAAAGAGGAATGGAATAAATGTATAAAGGGAATGTAGTGGTGGGGAAATGGATATGATAGTATGCAGAAAAAGAACTGTTAGTATAGAGGTCAGACTGTATAAGATTACAGTGGAACGTCGATATCTTCACCAAAACACATGCACGCCCTCCAGGTTGGAGTAAAGCTAATACACACAAAGATTGCCAGTCTGGACACTATAAATAGCTTAATTTTAAGTAAACCTTATCCCTACCAGCTAAATCCTTAACTGCAGTCTCAGCTGTGCTCTGTCAGATTCAGGACATGTGGGTATGTGCAAAACAGGCGAGATTTTGGTGTACGGAACATTAATTTTGACTCATCAAGCTCACAAAAATGAGCCCTTCTGATCAAATGATGAAGGCTCTGGACGAAAACTCATACGTATCCTTTATTTACCTTGATATTTTAAGATCAGAAATGAACAGTCACAGTAAAACACATCAGTTTTACTAGATATGTAATGCTTACATCAGTCAACAGTACTTTTTAAAATGTATTTATTGTATTGTGTCTGTGATTTTTGTTGCTGAAAAGAAGCTGTTCTGAGGCATAAAGGAAGATTAAAGATAATGATGCCTGCTTCCAAAGCAGAGCTCTCCCAAGTGATTTTTTTTTTCTGCCTCAGCATATAAGTGCAGAGAAACAGCTTGGCTTTCTCTAAATTTAGCCTATTTCTGCATTTTTCTGAGCATCGTGACTGTCATTTAAACATCAATAACATTTAAATTCTAGTTCAAAACTCATTATTGATATCACCTAAAAGGTTTAAGGTTTAAAAGAAAGATCCTGCACAGCAGTCAGAGGAAATAAATTCTAGTAGTTACTGCTTTGGGAGGACATGAAAGAGAAAACAATATCTCTTGTTTCTTACAAACATGAAAGATTTGTCTTGAAATCCAGCTATTTCTTCAATTTCTTGCAGTGGGACTGGAGCTCATCTCACCTGTCATAGGTCATAGGCAAGAAGCAGGGTTAATGCTGGACAAGTCAGCAGCCTATCACATATAAAGACAGACAACCATTTACACCTACAGTCAATTTAAAAATCACCAAATAACCTAACTTGCATGTTTTGGACTGTAGGGGGAAGCTGGAGTACCTGGGAGAACATGTAAACTTGACACAGAAAAACCCCAGCCAGCGGGTTCAAACCCAGGATCTTCATGGTGTGAGATGACAGCACCAACCACCACACCACCATGTCTTGAAATGATTTCTGACTTCCTAGAAGAGTTTCTGCCACTTAAAGGGCCAGAAGAGCATCTGAAAACATGCTTCTTTCTAACTCTATGTGTTTTATGAGAAAATGTTTAGCCATACACCTGCCTGCATGTGTAAGCTTTGTATACAACGCAAATTCAAAAAGTGAGGTACAACAAGGGCGTGGGAGCAAAGGAGAGAAGTGTTCCAGTTCCTCCTCCGAGCATTTCAAAATCCAGCGATGGATAAATAATTTAGAGAGTCACTGAAGGGCTGTCAGTGCCACTGTAAAAAATGCAATACAACCAAAAAGGCAAATCAGAACTTGTGCTCCATCCATCTCACACGTGTAGCCAAAGACGACAAAAAGAATAAGGAGACAAACAACTATAAAGCATAACAGTGGGAAAGACAAGTGGGAGTAAAAAGGTGAAGAAAGCGTGACGGTTGCAGTTGAGAAAAGGCAGGTGTGGATTGGGGAGAAAATACGTGATTGGATGTTAAACAAAGAAGGAAACTTCATAACTGCTCCACCATCCACTTCACACAAAGCAGGTGAAAAACCATTATCAAGAGGTGCTGATAAGATGATAAGACCCCTCATCATCAGGTCAAGCTCCACTCCATCCCTCTTCTGTCTTGCTTTGTTCCTTTTTCATGTTCTATAACCATCAATAACTCCTCTCTGCCCTTCCGCGCTCTATCCACAACCACATTACTCTATCAGACAAGAGGTGGTGTGGAGATAAGGCTGACTTAGGTCAAGCCTTTGTCACACAACATACATGTAAAAGGCTCCTCAGTGGTGAGGTGGTTGCTAGGTGCCACTGGAGTAATGATGTGAATAATCAGCCTCTTAGGCTTCACACTGAGGGTTGTTCAGAGGACAACACAAACTCATTTGCATCAGTTTTAATGGAGGCGTTTTGTGTATTATGGTCTAAATGCTGTTTCTGAGGTTTTTCAAACCCACCTGGAAAACATTTATAGCAAAGCATTGTTTTTTTATTCCAGAAGCAAGAACAGCTGCGTCACTGACCTACTGCCAGTTGTTAATGTCTAGTTAGAGTTAGAGCTAAAACTTTTTTTCTTTGATTAAAAGTTGTTTGATAATTTCCAATTCTTCTGGTGAGTTTTTTTTAAGTCAAGAAAAAAAAAATCCCAAAGTTAAGGTGTGATCCTTTGGATTTTTGGAATTTGATGAACAAACCAAGAAGTGTAGATTTTTCAAGCTGCATGCTAACAAAATCAAAGTGATTTACGCTTCAAGCTTTCCATCAATGGAAAATATGCTTCAGCAAAGTTAAAATCTTGACAAAAATACTCCAACTTTTGGGAAATATGTTTAATTTGTGGAAAGGTCAGATGAAAAGATCAAAGTGTACATGTGTACAATGTACGTGTACAACAGGTCTCTCTTGTAAATGAGACATCAAGTCTCAAGCGATTTCCTGTATAAATAAAGGATAATAATAAAAAACTTTTATAAAGTCACTCATCCCTGCATGGTAAGCATGAAGCACCAGCACCTTTTATTAGCTCTGCTCAGGCAAAAAAAAATTCACCTGTTAGTGCCTGTAAAGTTTAATGATTAAAACATTACTCTTTGAAAACCCACAGACTCAAGATAACTAACTGCACTGTACAAAGAAAGGAAGAAAACTCGATATTACGGCAACATGGACAACCTTATGTTGTTGTTGACTTTACAAGAGTTCCGGCAACGTCAATTTCCCCCTTCACCTGATTACAATAATTCCTGTGAGATAACAAACAATAAAATTCAAGGTTTAATGGCATGTGTTACAACCTTAAAAAAACACAGAAATGTTTGTTGAGTAAAGAAAACATTTCTAGCATCAGTAACCAAACTTTGTACAATTTTCAACTGCTTTGTTTTTTCTTGCTATGAATTAATCTGCATGTTCCATTTGCAACAGATTTTTACTCCAGATGCAACCCTCCCATTTGTTTGGCCTTGGGACCAGTGGGGGTTGTATACTAGCTTGTGATATGCACATTACATTTATTGTTATTGCACAAAAGGAAAAAAAGTACACTGATAAAGTGTAAATTGTGTCCAGGACAGAAACAACTGCATTGCACCTCTAACACAACTACGGTTCTTTGCAAGTGTCTGCACAGACAGCATGAAACGCAAAGCTAGCAATGATCAACAGTCAGGTTGTAGCATTGTAGCCTCGATTTCTACAATATCGGTGCACCAGCCAAAGGCACTTTGGAATCTCTTTGGACTGGTTTTCCATTTTTTATTTTGTATTGTCAGCTTTGAGTTCAAGCTTAAAAACTAAAAGAAAGATCTTGCGCGTCCTCATTAAGGTTTGTTTCGGTGCATGGTACTGTAGCCTCAGGTTTATATTGTTAACTGGTAATTATGTGAAAATGCATTTTAGGTCATGTTATGGAGAAACGTGAAAGTAACAGTGAGCATAACATATTATTTTCTTCAGTTAGTAATTCAGTTGTGTACTGCATTACTTAAGAAAAACAACAAGTAATGAGTAACAGGGGCATGCAGTGACTTTGACAGAAAAGCAAGCAGAGATCACTGCATCATAGTCTATAAAATCATAGCTGTCCTGTGAGGATCACTATCTTTGTTCATTAGCTCAGAAACACAGGCCTACATCTTGATTGATTTTTCAAAATGTATATAAGAATAAGTTTATATTAATAACCTATTAATATATTATTAGCCTTTATAAATTAAAAGGCTTGGAGTGTATGTTGTGGTTAACTGTTAATATCTATAGTGGGGATTAAAAATATGAAAAATGAAATGTGCAGCGTTGACAGAACAGCTGGTTACAGTCAGTCAACCAAAATATTTTCTTTGATGCAAATCTGAAAGTGCTGGTTGAGCCTGCACCTGCTCAACTTGCCTGCTTTATTGGACCACACATGGTCAGAGCCGCCTTCCCCTCTCCATCATCATCAGAGCTTTCCTTCCTAATGAACTAAAGGAGTTGTTAACTTTTTCACACTCCAACTTCTCTCCATCACACGTGTTGGCCAAGGTGGTTAGCAAGAGGAAACTCATCCATTACGATGATAAATCACTGAAACTCTTTTACTTGTTAATGCTAGCTGTGATTCCACATAGCCAGCGGCAGCTTGCCTCGGATGTTGGTCTCCCATCAGTTTACCGTGAAAGACCAGAAGTTTATCCAAAATACGCATGCAAAAACCACCAGAATACGCTTTTGGACGAAAACAGCTAGTTTCCTATACAAAACAAGCGAAGCTTTCAGCAATGTAATGTAAAGGATGGATGCAAAAAAAAAAGGCAAGGAGATTTATGGCAACACTGTGAGATGAAAGGAGCAAGACTCCTTTACTTTGGTAAGATTTTATTGTTCCCTTTTTTGATTCCACAAGGGTAAGCACTGTTTGCCTTGCTTGTCCCAACAAAATGCTTCTGATGTAATACAATACTTTTTTGAGTAATGAACTCCAACACTGGTCACAAGCTAATGTACTCCCGCTCCCAGTCCTGAGCCCAGGTGAATGGGACAGGAAGGGAGTCTGGTGTGAAAACCTATGCCAAGCCAAAAATTTTGTTACTGGCATAGGAATATTGTAAATAGGTGGACAAAAAAAATTAAAGTTGCCAGAATTCTTGTAAAGCCAGCAACAACAATCAAAAGTTGACAAAATTCAAAAAGCTATTGAATCATATTGACTTGCGAGTTTGGGCTTTCCCATTTATTTATTTTTTTAGTAGTATCAGCGCCCTGTCATACCACAACTGGTTCACACTGCTTCCACAAGTGACACTAAAATAGGCGAGTGATCATCAAGCTGCAGCTTCCTACTCAGACACTCCTAGGTCGGTATCAACCCAAAATCTTCAACGTAAGAAAGGTTCATTTCAAATTTCACCTCTAAATCTATTTTTTCACTGACTCTGAAAACAACTACAACATAGCATCCCTCTGATCCACTGCGTACTAATGCAAGCACACTCCACAATTACATAGGTACTCATTCTATGAGAGAAATGCAGGTCTGATTAAAATGGAGAGGATTATGTGGGACTAGGTGCTCAAATCAATTGTTTGTACAAAAACCCAGAGAAAATACAGTATGTCAGGGGATGTCAGGGTTGTCTGACACAATCCCATCAAGCTAGACACATCACTGGTGTTTCCACTAATCTAACCATTTATTTGTTATCCTGTCCAACCCTTTTATATTTGCTTCTGTCACCTGCTGGCTGCGAGCCTCTCTCCAAACCATGTTTTTGCTGGTTGTGCTACAGTGCGTGCCTGTTCATACTGTGCGCGCTCAGTACAGTATGATTTTATACACATTAGACTGCACGTACATGAGTCCATCTTCTCTCACTGTTTCTGCTGTGCTCTCTGAATCAGGACATGCTGTGAGCTACTGATGACGGTGATGAGTCAGTAATGTGAGAATGTCACCAGAGTCTGGGAACTGTGACTGGTTTCTGTCTATCTGCTCAGACTGTAGATTTCGCAGCACACTTCACTATTGCTGCCACAGGTTTCTTTTTCTTCCTCTACTCTCTTGTCTTGGGCCTGCATCTGTCAGATACAGATGCAGAAAATACAGATTTTGTTTCATTGCACTTCAAGCTGCTGATGTAGGCAGCAATAAAAGAGCAGTCCATAAAAGCCTTTCAACAGCTCAAGTTGTCTGAGAGGAAACTGGAATACTCCACCAGCTCCGGGTTCTGTTTTGAGGCTTTGGCCAACTGTAGAACCTTTCACATCAGATTAGGAAAATAACATAAAGAGTATGAGCTGTTTTTTAGCCTGTAGGAAGTCCTTGCTTCTCTGATGGGAGGATGGGAAAGAGGGGGGTGCTTCAGAAAGTGAGCTGTCTGTTTTCCATTTCTGGCATCTTAAGCTTTAAACCCATCACCATCAACCAACAGACTGGCTGTATCTATGCACACTGATGGGATCGCGTTGCATTCAAGTCAAGAGTTAAGTCAATAATGTATGATTTTTATAAACATTAGACAACGTAAGAATGTAAAAATAGAACAGAAAATGTCAATCCCATTTCTAACCTCTGCTTGAACAGTCAGCTTCCAGCTGCCTCCTAGGTCTGCTTACATCTTCTCTTCATTTTCAAGAATCTTAATGGTGCACCGAAGCACACAGTCTCACTATTTGTGGAAACATTGCACACTCCAACACTTAACCTGCTCTAACTTGCATATGCAACTCAATATTATTATCTACGTTTTTGTGTATTTAATGTTTTTGTGTCAGGAAATGTGTGCTTAAAATATGAGAACATAATCCCCATTCCTAACTCCAATGCTACAGCTACTTCCTCCTCACTTGCCCACTTATTATTTCTGCAAGCTCGCTTCCATTATACAGAGCTAAAACCAGCCCCAAGTGTTTCCAGGCTACACGCAAATCAGAGCTGCTACTGGTTCACTATAAAGGTTGATACAATGTAGCTGCCATTTGGCTAAACACACCGGAACAATACTTAGCTGTCTATTTGAGTGTGGTGCTTAAAACTTTAGCAGTTTAGCAAAGTAAGAAATAACTTTGCATGAACTAGCACACATACACACTGATGACCCACATTGAAGAACTTGCAAAAAGAACATTTTTATTTTTTTGTTCCCCATTGTGGGTTCCTTATTGCATACAACATGCTTTATCCTCTTGTTTCATTGTACAGTCAGCATGTGGCTGTGGCTCAGGAGGTAGAGCGGGTTTTCTATCAGTCGGAAGGTTGGTGGTGCAATCCTGAGCTACTCCAGTCTGCAAGTCAAAGTATCCTTGGGCAAGATACTGAATCCCAAGTTGAGTGTGAGTGTGTGCATGAATGTGGTTAGGTATAGAACAAGGCACTTGTATGAATGTGTGTGTGATTGGGTGAATAAGGCTTGTAGTTTAAAAAAAGTGCTTCAAGTGCTCAGAGTATAAAAGCAGTATAATTACCCATGTATTTACCCTAATTCCAATAATGTGTCAATATTCAAATAAGATCGTAATATTATTTTAGGTTCTGTGCTTGTGTGTAAATAGCTGGCTGAAGACAAGGTAAACTATTTTATAGGCAATACTGTGCAAATATGGCTAAAAGTATGCAGACCAAATATATCTCTATATGTCTTTCAAAAATCTGAAAGATTCGTAGCCGTCTTTCACCCACAGATTACTGAGTCATTGCATTTATAGAGGATCCTTGTATGGGATTAGGGATTATGTCTCCTGTATGACCTTATATGCGGAAATCACTATCATGCTTTCTTTTTGTTGCTTTCACTGTGACAGCAACCATAACGGTCAATTTCAGTGTCACTTCAGCTAAGGGAATAGACCTTAGCTACTTCAATGTTCCACTCCCTGATGCACTTGGGAGGACAAAAGCTTGAGTGTTTCAGAAAGACACTCGTTTTTTTGCATCTTGTGCATTTATGTGTAGACAGTTCAATACATGTCAGTGTTGTGGAAAAAACTTTAATCGCCATCAAATGCTGGCATAACCAGCTTTGGCCATGCATATCCACCAACTATAAAATGGTTATGTCTGGGTTTAGCTTTAAGATTATTAAAGATAGGTGGTTTAAACTGTATTTTTACTACAGCAGGATTTTTTCCCCCCCACAAATTACTTGCTGCCTCAAAGGTTAAGTGTATACTACTATCCATGCATGGGTAAAAATTAATATCATTTAAGATGAATTCCCTCTAGTCCGGAGAGAGGACGAACTAATGACTGCAGCTGGAGGAGGTGACAAAATGCTGCAGTTACCTTGGACACTTTCCAGCTGTAGGGAGTCACGTACACATTTATCATACTGAATACAATTTTTTTTTCACTAAATTATTTAGCCCGCCTGCCTACCATAATTCAGATGTATTTTATTTAAAGAATAATTCATGTACTGTTCTTTTATGTATAACACTGCAGCTTATTGATATAACTAATATAGCCCATACTACCACTCCCTACTTTATAAATAGCTCCCATAGAGCAGCTTCAATAAAGTTCTGATTGAATGGATTCTATTTTTATCAATGACTCATCCCAGTGAAAAGCTTCTTTTTCTCTATCAAGCAAACAAATCAGGCCCCACAAATCATTGTCAAGCTGGTGCACAGGAACTGAATTAACATGTGCATCCCAGCACAAAGAAGAACGTCACTGGGTGGTTATGGAAGCACTTGCACATAGTGAGGTTTATCTGTACACCTTTTCTTTGTGGCGCACAGTACATGTTTCCAATTGTGTCCACACAATACTTTTTTTTTTATAGATTCTCAGATGGGAATGTAACATTTCAACCCAAACCTAGATCTCTTCCTTTGGTCTGAAAGAAACTTTGATCTACAGGTAATATGATAGACGATAACATTTTTAGGTTGTAGTCTCCTAAGTGAAAGTCCTGTGACTAAAACCACAGCCAGTTTGCTGTAATTGAATCTGGAAATACTACCAAAGCTATTTCACAAACTGTGATCAGACTGTGTTGCAAACATTTTTAGCTAAAATCAGTAGAATGAATTCAGTGACAGTTTGGCAGACTGCTGAGTCTTTGTTAAATGGTTTGTGTTTTAAAAACAAGCTCACATGATTTCTTTTAGTTCATCCATTTGCCATCTTTCTTCACACAATTTACATACAGAAATCCTGGATACAAGTCCAAAGTCCTCACAGAAGCATACATATCTTTTCTCTTACGCTGATGATTTTAATAAACATGGGACGTTAAGACACCTAACCAGTATTGTCTTGAACAAATAAATTGTCTCCAATGTTTATTGCATTTTATACAGTTATCAATTTCCACTCTCTCTTGTCCCTTTTCCCTCTTCACTTTGTCACAGAAAATCAAACATAACACATCACCCACTCGCCAACTCATTCAACTAAGCATACCAGTGAAAGAGAGACAGATAGCCAAGTGTGCATTTGCAAAAGTCATAATTTTTTTTTTATGACATGCAAGATTGAACTAAGAACAGTAAAAGCAGTAATTGCAAATTTTATGATATTATAAGTCAAGTTGGGTTATCATGTAAAACAGCTGGCTGAACACATGCGGTTTGCTCTTGCACACAGGCACCACACCATCAGCCACATCTGCACATACATACAGGCCTACACTTATCTTTTTGAAACAGGTTACAAGTTAAAAGAATAACTGTGTCAGGGTGAAAATCCCTGTCAGTGTCACGTTTAAGCGGAATGTGGACCCAAAATGCGCACTCAGATGTTGGAGTCAATAGATTAACGTTTATTTGGTGAATACAGCGAATCCAAAGGACTGAAGAAAGCCGAGTCCAAAAAATTCAAAAGGGGAAACGTAGGGGGAAAACACACACACACACAGGCAAACAGTACAACGTGACAACAAACTGAGGGGAGACACGGGCTATAAACACACAAGGTATTTAGGGAGATGAGAAACACCAAGGAACACAGGTGGAACTAATTGGGGAAAACAAGACAGAGGAAGCAAAACTAAATACAATGCACATGAGACAAGAGACTAGCAAAATAAAACAGGAAATAACTAAACAAGAAACACTGACAGGGTGGCGGAGACTTCACTAAAACCAGGGAACACAGGATAACTAAAAGGAGGAATACAGTACTGAACAGAAACTAGATACTAAAACTAATAGAACTCAAAAGCAGGATTATGCAAATAGCAACCTTATAAAAAACAAAAAAACAAAAGCTATGGAATAATACATGAAAAGTAATCTCAAGAAACAAATGAAAATATTTAATAATAAACAGAACTTGAAAGATCAAAAAACACAGAAAACTGGGTAACAGACCCAGGATCATGACAGTGGAGTCCGGTGTCAGAGGACGTGATGGGAAGCTTAGCCAACAACTGTGACAAAGACCCCCTGGTGGCTGAAGACAGTTGAGGAGGCGAGGATCTTCTGGTGGCTCGGCAGGTACCCAGCAATGATGATGGACACCCAGGGATTCAGGTTCAGACAGAGCGGGATCCCTGAGCTGGGGCTCAGGCTCTGGAGGTGGGGGACCCATGAGCTAGGGACACTCGGGATATGGTGGCTGAGGCGACTCAGCCGGGTCTGACTCTGAAAGCTCTGCATGTCCAGGGTCCTCTGGCTTATCCTGAGCTCGCATTACTGCATGAAGTGCAGGAACCACTGTCTATGAACTGGCCAGGACAAAGGCAGGAAAAGGGTACCTGGCATCAGCAGATGTAGATGGATAAATGGCTTCTAACTGTGTGGCCAAGGCGCAGGATTCAGTCGACTTTGGATTTGCAGGGCTCCAAAGCACCAACCGAAGGCTCAGGGGTAGACTGCCGAGCAGCTAACAGTCTTTTTAACAGCTGGTTCAGAAACATAAGACTTAGTCCTCAACTTGGCAGGTCTGGCAACTCTATGGTATTCTGTTATTCTGTTTTCAGAAAAACAATGAAGCTGGCAAAGAGCAGGCTGAGCCGTCGGGCAGCTGGGCCTCCAACGTGCTGGAGAGTAACATCAAGAAAGAAAGTTGCTCAAGCGGGAGCAAACTCAACATCCAAGAGACCAATTCATCAGTTGTGGTGAGGTCGCAGGCGGTTCAGGTGAATACATGGAATCAAGAGGAATGAATAAATTACTGTTAAGGTTGCTGTGCCCAATCCAGATTCTACTCATCACAGCTTGGTCTCTCCTACCGATCCCTTTGTTTCCTGTTAATGAGTCCATTTTATTTTGTACTAGATGCAAATGCCTTCCCATTGCAATGGCAACAAACT
>VUQJ01010735.1:48205-58467 GCA_015108635.1 Andinoacara biseriatus
GCTGCATAGGGGGGGGGGGGGGGGGTATGGAAATGTCTTTAATTTCTAAACAGTTAACAGTCAAATTATTATAAAGCTCCTTGAATTAAATCCTAAAGTCTATGTCTATACTGACTGTTATTTAAAATCCACTGTGGTGGTGTACAGAGGCAAAGCCACAAAAATTGTGTTTTTGTCCAAAAAATTGTGGACCTAGCTGTGATTTTTCTGCTCTGATACATTTCATTTCATGCTGCCAGTCTCCCAGCTCAGTTTATGGATTTCTTTAAAAGAGAGAGAAGCTAGAACATGATATATTTGAAATGACCTTAACAATTGGTCTATTCTGATCAAACATCCCAGTGAGCCATGATAGTGCAACACAGAACCATCATGCACCATAGCTGCCGAATGGGATTCGGCTATCATCTATTTTATTGTTTATATCTGTGCTGCAGCAACATGTCAACTATTTGGGAGAAAGAAAAGCTGATCAGATCTTGTTCATGTCTGGAGCCTATCCATTTTAATAAGGTCATTTTTTTTAAATAAGTTAATAAATATTGGATCTTTAATAGTTAAATATACAACTATTGCACTAAAGAGTATTTATAACATACAAGACAGAATACTGCCAACCTTGTCCTTTTAATGGCTAAAAGGTAGGGAATATTTATAACTTTTATAAATAAGAGGCACATTTCTAAATGTCAGTGCCTCACTGATTATGGATTTCATGAAAAGTACTTTTTTCACTGTATTTTTTTTATTTATTTATACCACTCACACTGGATGACTGCCCATGCATCGGTCTGTGCTGACTCACAGATGCTAAACTAATAGATATTCTCAGTTTTACAAAATATCTCACTTAGCTTTACTCTGTAAAGTTTGGTTATAACTGAATGTTAACTTTGAGAAATATAATGTATGTTTTTTCTGTTGATATACTGTATGTACACACTGCAGCCAAACTGTTTAATCTGTTCATGAAGATAGTCAGCTAGTTATAACTATATATTGACATTGTTACCAGTTGTGATTTTTTTTTCCATCTTCAAGGCAATTGTTTTTCTGTTGCCACCTGTAAATTCACCTTTCAACCTTATATCATTGATTCTACTATATATCTATTCTTTCATCTACTTAACTTGCACAGCACTGACAATACACACATCAAGTAATCACAAACACTACGTGTTAACCTGTCAATTCACTAAGTGTTTAAAAAGAAACTTTGTTTAAAGTGTTTGCAAGATTGGGAGCAGAGTGAAATAAGCTAGATCAAGTATGAACAGTAATAATTATTGTTTCAAGCTGCCTAAATTCTTTTTATTGTCCAGCAGAGTGGTTCTTCAAGGAACTGCAGTTTGTGATGCAGGCCTGGGGTGCTGTGCTTTCACAAAGGTCACTGAAGCAGATTAGCAATTCAAATTGGGATAAAGGGGCTAAAAGGCTGCTGTAGCCCTGCCTGAGTCTTATTACATTAGCAAAGAGTAGGAGTGCAAAGGCACACTACTGATTAGATGACATAATAGGGAAGCAGCACTAAGATGTCATAGGAAATACATAGATTCATGCACATACTGTACATACTGTACCCATCCATCCACACAATTTTGACAAAGAAAACATATAAATTACTCACAATATGTCATTTACATGATACAGGGTATGATTCCATTGTGATGGTTTATCATTGGTATAGTCCTATTAACTATTCCTGTTTACACACATGCGTTTTGAGTACACAGGCAATCTGGCCATCTGCCCTTGTACAACATCCATCTTGCACAAATGAGCCTGGGTTGCAGGAGAATCATGACAGTAGTTTGACTCTAAGTTTTCTTGCTTTTCAAGGTTAATTTCCTCACCTTTGTTATAGTTCTGCTATGGTGATTATGCAGCTTGTCTGGTATTACACACATTTGATGACATCTGTTGTTACAATTTTTCAGAACTTTAGTTTTCAGTATGAGAAAATTGTTCACACTATGGTGCATGAAACACACATACACACACGTTTGCACACAAACAAGCTACAAATACAGTGCCTGTTGTCTAATGATGCGTGCACTGTACCGTCCACCAGATACAGTATAAGCAAGGCTAACATCATAAATCCCTTCTGTCCTTGTCAAGCCTTACTTCCACATCTCCAGTGTTATTTACCATATTCTATACTTTCAACACCACTGGTTCTCAGTCCAGTTCATGGAACATGAACAGTGAATATTTAATCTTTCTCAAGGGGTGCTGAGCCAAAGGTGTTCAGCTTTGGGTTGACTCGAAAGAGATGGGAGATTTCCTATCCTGTGTCCAAATTAGGTTGGCAATTGTCTTTGTGACCATAGAGTTAACTAGATAGCCATACTTTACTGTCATAACAAATACAGTGGCTGAAGAAAATAGATATATCTTGGAAAAGGCTCTTGCCTTGTTTCAGCACCATGGACAGTGAACACGGACTCTCACATATCTGATGCAGAGACAATCCTCTGCAACAGTCCAGTGCACAACAAATGAAACAGGTTGAAGTGTAATTTAACCGTTGTGTCTTCAGCTCGTTTTTCATTGTTCAACACGGCTGCCTTGGATACCAAAGCTAACACAAGGCAAAGTGTCTGTGTGTGCAGTTGATTATACAGACCTCACTATACTCTGCTGTTTACCTGCCTGTATGCAAGTCAAAAGCCTGAGATACGTGCTCTTAGGCTGCTGCTATTGGGACAACAAGTAAACTGGGGACAATACAAAGCCTGGATTAGGTACAGAAATCACTGGAGTGCTATTAACGATATTGAAATGAGCACCACTCAACAGCCCTCCCTTCTGCTCAGAGAGCTGTGTTACAAGCATGGACTTTAGTCCAAATGTCAAGCCGTCACTTTCACAGCCTTAGGAAGCCTTTAATGGGCTAAGAGTGCAAGAGAAAGAGAAACCAGGGGGAAAAGACAGTGCATGATGGACTGCAGCAGTGTCTGTGGAATTGTCCTCTAGTCCCCCCATGCTGTTTCATGAGGAACAGCTGTGCAAGCCCTGACAGGCCAAGAGATGCTGTGGAGGCACTGGTAACCTAACGGTAATATGACCTCTGAAAAATAAATACCAATATACTGACAGATATGCTCAACGGTTACCATGACTACTGCGAACCCACCCCCTTAAATGCACTGCATGGGTGCGCGCTTGTGCGCGGCCCGGCCTCGTCAGTCCTACCTTGCACTCCTCCATGCACGTCCTAACCGAGTATGCATCTGTCTCGTATTTCTGAACCAGCAGTTCAAACTCGTGGTATCTGTCCTCCGCCTCCTGGTCAAGACGCTGATAAGCCTGGACACACTCACTGCATCCCAGCACATCCACCCCAGTGGCCATATCCAGGGTGCAGTTCATATCGTCCAGATTCGTAAACCCGTAAAACAAATCCAAAAGTGAGTAGGAATTACAAAAAGAAAGGTACAAATCGCTCAGATTCACGTACGCCAACTGTGTCCCGTTTTCCCCTCTACCAGAGAGGCCCCGGCACACGGTCTCCGCGTCCGTAAAAGTAAAGCAGTCTTTGGACAGGCTGTCGGGGTGACAGGTGTCCATTCGCCACAGAGGTTTGGTAGAATTCCCTAGAAAAATAACATCTTGCTCTCTGGCGAGACGCTGGGGGTCAGGTGATGTTTGGATGTGGTGTCCGTAGTTTGGGTATTCGCCCATGTCTGTAATTGCAAGCCCTTTGTCTGACCGCTTGTCTCGGGTTCGCGTCAGTTTTGCCTCGGCACAGAACCACAAGTGATCAGAGAGGAGGACGGTGATAAACAGCAGAGAGGCCAGCGACAGTCGCCATCTCTGGGCCCTCTCCGACTCGGTAAATGGCTTCTCGTTCTCTCGGGGTGCAAACCAGTATTTTAAGCCTTCGTCATGCTGCCGACGCATCCAAGCACCCCTGGTCATATTTTAGGAAAGTGCTGCCCTGGCCGACTCCACCGCGGGGGCTGCTCTGCCACAATACTCATTGACTTGTTGGGGGATGGACTCCGGTTGGTTCTCCTCTGTAGCGGTGGGGTGCTGTGCCTCCGCCGGTCCAGGGCGCTCCACTATCGCGCCCGCAGCAATCGGAGCTATTCCGATCCAATTAGCGTGCCCGCACAGATTAAGCTTCGCGCTGCCGCATCCCGTTTCTCCATGGCTCTCCGGGGGGAAACGGCGTCCTCTTTGACCGCATGCCCCCCTCTCCCTACCGTCCCTCCCCGGGTTTGTTCTTTCGTCGGGGGTGCAGGGAGACCAGCTGTTGCGAGTCTCTCGGTACTGATGCTGCGCGTCTGCCGCCGTTCGGTTTGCAGATTCACTTAAAGGAGAGCAACGAGCCCTTTTGATGCAGGCAGGCTGGTTTCTCTGTCCCGTACCTGGGCGAAAAACCTAGAATCCTTTCTCCTGTTGGCCATTGTCATCTTGGACCGCGGTTAAGTTGCCGCCATGTTCGTCTTGAAACACTTTTTCGGAGAGCTGGATCTGTTTGCGTCATCTCCATCGTTGCGATAGCTCCATCGTTGCGCAGTGGCGGAGCAGCTTATTACCTATATGCACACCACATACGCGCACACACACACAAGCGCGTGGAGGGTGAGGGAGAGACCACGGACACAGAAGGGTAGTTGGTGTTGTTTTGGCTATCTATTCATGTCTTCATGAGTAAGAGTCGCCAAATATTGTCCTGACAGGGAGCAAAAACAAACCCTTACGGCGACATCTTGCTTTTGGTGCAGGATAGGCGCGTTTCTTTCGCAATAAGAAGCATACAGTTAAGAAATCGCACTCACTGTTGGCACAAAATCATTAAAATTCATTTATCTGGTCCGTTTAATAGGCGTACGCCAGGTAAGTTGAGCTGAATGCCGAACCACGGGCTTTAAAAAGTCAAATTAAAAACAAGATGTGAATAGACTACAGATTACAGAAAATTAGTTATGCTTGACTCGCTGAGGTAGAAAGCAGCTGAACAAGCAGAAGGTCTGTGCTTGCAGGTTTTACAGCATTGTTTGTTCACTTCAAGTGGGTCCCGTCCTGTCGGTTGTGTTGTGTTTGGTCAGTGGGTTTCCAATAAGCACATGACCTGCAGTACAGCTCTACATGCAATACCTCTACATGGGTGGTAGAGAGGAAAAGCGAGTGGGATGGAGAGATAGATGGCAGTTGCTCTTAGGGCGCTGAAAGTAAATTACAGTATTTATCCTCATCCTTATAGCTACTAATCATTGTCAGCGTGCATGGCTTGGAGTGTTACCAAAGAGACAAGGCAGTGTTGCTAAGTGTTAATGGGCTGCATATAGGGGAGAAGACAAGATATGATTACCCGATTAATGTGTGCTTGAGGCCGGGCGGGAGGCAGCTTATGTTACAATTTGTTGTTGAAGTGGAGAAAGTTCTTTCAATCCAATTAGTTTTAGTGCAACTAGCCTCCCTTTGCCAAAAATATGCTAAAAAATGTGAAAATGTGAAAGAAGTCAGGAAATTAAATCAGAATTTCCCTTATTGTTGGAAAACTGCCAGCCCTTAAATTCAGTACCATGGACAGCTCACTCACCGTCCTCTCTGTAGAGTTTATTCAATGTCCTCTCAAATAGGCTTGTTAAAACTGCTCCCAAACACAACAAAAAAAAAAGCCTCTGCCTCGTTGTACCAAAATGTCATACACTGAGTTTCAATTTGTTGTATCTTTTTGAACCTGTTTTGTGATTCTCATTAAGATGTAACACCAGCTGAAAGTTCAGTTTTCTGGGCCCAGAGTTTGGTTGATTCATTAGCTGGAAATTTAAACCACATATGGTGATTTGGCAAACATCTGTTGTATCATTGCTAGGCGTATTTGAATGCTCATTCATCACTCACTGCTCTCACGTATTACTGCAGGAGCCTGTGATCATTCCTTGTGGGGATAGATGTCCTAATTGCAGGGATTGTCTAGTCTACCTTTGCATAATTTTATGCTCTGTCTTTGACCCTAACTGTGCTGTGCTGTGTTCTCTGTGTGTGTGTGTGTGTGTGTGTGTGTGTGCAAACCTTGAACCACCCTTCATTTCTATATATTTTGCTATTAAAATGGGAAATGGGTGCAGCAATTTATTGAAATGTACAAACAATAATGGAAATAGAGTATATATTGCATAAAACAGTTTCTACAATTCTGACAAGCTTGAAAACAAGTGGTATTGCATGGTGAATCGAAATCTGACCATACATTTCTGCATTCATCATTTTATCAATTTTGACAAGATCCCCAAACCCACTGGCTTAAATGTAGCCCCAAACCATGACAGAGCCTCCACTGTATTTTACAGATGGCTATAAACGTACCTCTCTCCTGACCTCCTCCATACATAGTGATAATTTAAACCAAAAACTTCAAATTTGGATTACTCACTCCACAAGACCTGTTGATACTGATTTCAGTCGAGTTCTTGTGTAATTTGGAATGCCTCAGCCTTTTCTCCCGGTTTCCCTTCCTTAAGAATTGCTTCTTGACAGCCACCCTTCCACTGAGACCACTTTTGATGAGGCTTTAGTGAACAGTAGATGGATCAACTGAAGGTCCAGATGCATATCTCAGGCCCTGTGTCAGGGCTTTGCTGGATTTTTTCCTATTTCCTAAGGACATGACTTTCAGTTACTGTTCATCTGCTGTAGATCGTTTTTTTTAGGCCTGCCACTTCTTTGTCCTCCACTTGTCCTGTGTCCCCAAATTCTTTAAGGACACACTGCACAGCATGCCAAGATATGCTGAGTTTTTTGGCTAATAACTCTTTGGGAATCACCTTGTTGGTGCAAAAAATACTATTTTATGCCTGTCAGAGTGTGCTATCTTTGCAGACTGTAGATTCGGTGAAGGAAACAAGAACAAATTATGTGGTTTTGCAACAGACTGCTAGTAACAAAGTGGCTAAAGATTTTAAATAGTGTATTTGCTAATTTGTATGTTATGTTTAGACAAAATACTAGTTCATCCCTTGAATTTGGTGCCTTTTTATGCTTAAGTGATTCATAGGTCAATGTTAAATGAATTAAAAAACATTCGTCTGAAAATTATTCTTGTAAGCAAAATGTATACGTACAGTATGTATGTGTGTTGGGGGGGGGTGCACAGTACTCTATGTGTTTATAAACTGTATTTACCTTTTCCATTAATATGTTTGGTCTTGTCTTAGGACCTATCAACAACATATGGGGTGTGTGTGTCTGGCACAGCAGAGAGGTGTCAGCTTCATCCCACTTCCAATGTTTTTCTACCTGTGTGTGTGTGTGTGTGTGTGTGTGTGTGTGTGTGTGTGTGTGTGTGTGAAGGAGACAGAAATAGTGCCAGGGTAAGAGTGAGACCGAGTATACAAACAGAAACAGAGGGGAAAGAGAGAGAAAGGAGAGAGTCTGTGAAATGAATGCAGATTGCTGGCCCTTAAATCTGGAGCCATCACAGTAACAGTAAGGGCTGGCAGACATGACTCATCCACTATTCATGCTGGAGGATGTGTGTTTGTGTGTGTATATTTCCTATGAAAAACTGTAGACTATACAGTATATATATATATATATGCGCATGGGTAAAATTGATTGTACTGTCACCTTATAATGAGGTCGCTCTTGCTAAATCAAAGGTAATTTACACAGTTTAGGCCCTTGCCCATTTTTACATTTAAGCTTCTAAGACATCAAAAGTAGTCAATAAGCAGTAAGTAATTCAATATCAAAAGCCTTTTATATCTATTCTTATATTATTGTCTTGTCTGGCTTCTCCAAAGGATCATCATAAAGACAAAGCTTTAAAAAAAATCTATTTATAAATGTCTATTTAAAAATGTTTATAAACAAATTGAAACTACACAAGCAGAAGGTTTGGTACCTTTTAGTGGCGTCTTTGATGCTTCCGTTTTTTGACTATAAAAAGGTAATCACATTCTATGTTTTCATGAGTCATACAAAGAGATTAAACTGATACTTTTTATAACCAATACTGACATTGAGTGTTCTTTAAAAATCCATATTTAAGAAGTATTTCAAGTTTGGGATTTTTTTTTGGGGGGGGGGGGGTGCCCTGACGTTCACTGCTATCTATTTCACATAACTGTACACAAGGTCATTTGCCAAATGTTGTAAAATTTGGAATGGGCTGAAATTAGGACTGAAACAGACCTCTATATCCTACGGTCATACTATCTCTTCCCATTCTTTGTTTGCTGTTTATGGTGGGCTTTTAGATGTATGATCCTTTTCTCATCGTCTTTTTCCCTGATCTCAATGTACTGTCAGCATTTTGTTCCTCTTTTCTGCTGCCACCATCTTTCTCCTTCCTCCTCTCCGTTCTGTTACTTAGTAAACCCTATAGGGCTATTCTGATATGCCCCTTTTCTTTTCTCAACCACTATGAACCGTTTCCCCCTTTTTCCTCTCACTCTTGCCTTTCAGCTGCCTGTCCACAGACAGAAAAATGAGACAGGCCCAGCATCTCTGATTGGTCAGAGAAGACAACGCCCTCAGCTCAGGCTCACATCCTGAGTGGGTGTTATAAATATGATAAAAAGGTCCACTCTAAAACATCCATCCATTTTCTTCCATTTCTCTACATTTGTCTATTTTTTTTAAATTCTACATATAATTATTTGAGAAGAAAATTTTTTTAATAGTAAATACTCAGTCTTTATTATAGACAGTGCTGTAGGAGGAAGACACACGGATCTGATTTTCTCTAACCCGAGCAGGCTTTTCCTGCTCCTGCTGTCAGGCAGGTAGTACTAGGGGATCCAGACCTGCAGACCATGCTGTATAAAATTAAAAAAAAATGGAATCCAATGATCTAAAGATTTCAAAAAGCCATATTTTATTTACAGTAGAGCATAGAAAACATATCTCGTGGCACGTGTTGAGTGGAAAACATGGACGGAAAAGGCAGGCTTGAAGGCTGAGTGAATAATCAAAAACCAAACATCTACTGGGGCAAGAGTCCAAGTGGCAGCTGAAAACAAAATCCAAAAAGAAGACACATACGGGAAAAACCTGCAGGCCTACAAACATAGTAAACAGGCAATATGACACACTCAAAATCACAAGCAGACTGAGAGTTTAAATACACAAGAGGAGATGAGGTCAGAGTGGAGACACCTGGGGAACTACACACACCTGAACTGAATCTGATAAGTAAACTAAATACAAAGGCACAAGACAAAGGCAACTAAAATAAACACGGAAGTAACTGAAACATGAGAACACCTAACACAGAGACAACTTAACAATACACAGGAAATATACGTGAAACTCTAACAGGAAATAAAAGCAAACTATAACCAAGCAGATAGCAAAACTAAAACTGAGAATAGCCTGAGGATGTAAACAAAGAAACCAAACATGAATATCTGCTATATAAGAAAATTAAAAACTCCAAACTAATGAAGTAATGACTAAGAATACTAAACATAATGAATTTAATAGTCCACAACTCAAAACACTGCGTCAGAAGATCCAGGACCATGACAACATGTTAAAGCTGGGAAATTTATAGAACATGTCATAATCATAATATATTAAAGCAAAAGGCTGCATCTAGTATCTGTCAAATACAATGTTTATGCACATTTAGTTTATAGCTACAAAGTATACACTTACATACACCGATATACATACTGCCCATTTTATTAGTGACACGCAATCAGTGTAACGACCATAGTTTAGTCAGTGATGGCATTTTATTTGACTGCATTATACTGAATGCTTCCAATATTCTGCCTCCTCATGAGTGCAAATAAGAGTGATTAACAAAAAAAGCAGTGCTAACAATTTTCTGAAATGTATAGTTTTAGAAAAAAAGTTTTGTCTCATGCATTTTCCCTGATAGCCAGCATGCTCCATTTATTTGTGCAGTGTGAAAATCAATTAAAGTATTCTCAAGATTTGATTGACTTATTTCTGCACCAGTCATTGCATAAATATCTTTGACTTACAACAGTAAAAACTTCAAGCATTATTTTTGCTTTAGCATTTTCCATCGCTGCTTCTGATTCTTTTCATATAATCTGCTCTGCACTCTTTCACAACAATGACTTTAAGGAAAGAATTACGAATATGTGGTGTACACTGTGATGGATTACACAACTAAAGAAATTCTCAAGAGTCAACCAATTGATTTTCAACCATACATGGGTGGATGGAAACCAATAGCTGCCTAGAAGGTGAGAAAAAAAATCAATTTAAAACACTGAAATAGTCCATCAGTATTTACATAATAGTTCACAAAGATGTAAAGTGTTTAT
>VUQJ01010735.1:58487-76387 GCA_015108635.1 Andinoacara biseriatus
TGTTTATGTCATTAATTCCATAAAATTAGTTAATGGTAGAATCCTTGGTGGTAAAGGAATGATAGGCCTGTTTTACTACTTTGACTTTGGTGTATTAATTATGGCTGCATTCCACTTCAAAGAGGTCTTAATTCTGTGCATGTTGGTTCACCACAATGGCTTTCAGGGACACTTAATTTAACTTGCACCTTCTCTGTTGTGAAAAAAAGGCCTTGTGGTAAAACAAATGTCCATTATCTAGAGCGCTCAAGTGCTCATTGGACTTGAGGGAGATTAGAGCATTGATGGAGATGCAATCATGCTGTACAAGCGCACACCCCACCTAGCACCACCTCTGCTCAGCCTCAGGGTTTTACTCTTGTGATCGATTGGTTCACCACATTTCCATTGCAAGAATCCCTAAGCGGCTTATAAACACAGCTCACTTTCCCAAGGACACTGCCCATTCCCATATTCATGTTCCTGGATTCCTGGCCTATATTCCCATTGAGTAATCTGAATCTGGAAGCCTACAGCTTCAAAGGAAATGTGCCTGTCAGGGAAGACAGCTTTTACCCTGGCAAAGAAACATAGAGAATACTAATACATAGTACAGGAGGATTGTTTTTGTTGGCTCTTACATTGTTATGTGCATTATCAATATCTTGTGACAAGGAATGTAAGAAGATTATTTATGCCCTCTTTATACCTTTTTTTAAGGCTCACGTCTTAATTTAAGCATTGTACAATGCACAATAGTGCTATCCATAAAACCATTATTCACTGCATTCACTGCTCATTATACGATTAAATGCATTTCTGTATGTATGACAGTGTTTTTGTCTTCATCCTTGTCTTACCCAGATGTTGCATCACCGATGGCCTGAAACTGTATCCTGAGGCTCTCAGAGTCTTGACAGAAATCTTCTTAAAGGTAATGATTTCTTTTACTGGGAAAGGACAAGAAGGTATCAGAGATTATAACACTACAATGCTGCAGCACTTTAGTTCTAAGAACATCGTGAGACTGATGAAGTAAGATTTGTACTACATATTGTAATGTGAAATAATCTTTAACTTGATTTGGGTGTAATCAAGTTGGCTGTAAGCATAGCATGAAGTCAGTCTGTCAGTCTGTCAACAAAAACTTGATGGGTTATGATTCCCAGATAATGAAGCCTAACTATGGCTATAATCTGACTATTCTTTTTGTAGTAGCAATCTAATCATAGTCTCAAAGTTGTCCTTTACTTTGGTTTTATGATGAAATTCTAGCAAAATGGTAAGATTTAGTCAGATTTACTTTGTCAATATTACTTTTTTACCAATTGTTGCCGTGCTAAAATGGCAGCAATCTACTGATGAAAATGAAGCCTCTGCAGAAGTGCAGGTGCATTTCCTTGAACAGGCACTTAAGGCTTACTCCTTACTCTATATGCTCCAGTTTTGAAATGACTAACTTCGGAGCAGAGGAAAAGCCTGGTGCCAAAAAATAAACAAAATCCTAGTATTTTATTGCAGTGTTGCTTAACACAAATTAAATGTTGCCTGTATATCCTAAAAGTCAATAACAGTACCCTGCTAAGCAGGGTTGATTATGTTATGCCATAACTTAGTATAGTACAAACAGTCACTTTTGTGACATGGCAATGGTCCCAATGGTCAAAGTGAGGCTTCAAAACCCCTGTTCAAAAACCATAACCCATGTGCATACAGTGAGGAGAAGCAAAGCAAGCAGTGCATCAGTTTATTAATCACAAAAGTCAAAGTGATCTCTGCCTGTATGTCTCAGAACAGTGTTCTGTTTTATAAAATAATTTATTTTTGTCCATTTTCATCCATCCTGTATACTGAGTCTTGTGGCCACAGTTGCCTCTGGAAGATAGACTGACAATTTGCTGAATCTCGTGGGTGTCTCACCATCGATAAAGGCTAACAGGACTTTGCTACCTTGGTTTTTTGAAAACAGGTGTGACGCCCATGGGTAGGATCTGACTGAGGATTCGCATGATCCTTGGCTAACAACTTATTGGTCCCAAATTGTTAGCCAGTGAGCATATCCTGAATAATCCTGATTACTGACACTTAAAATGGCCAAAACTTACAAAATGGACTGAACATATTATTCAGTTTGACCTGAAAATGTGTTTTCCCATAGTCATCTTTAGGACCGGAAGCCTTTCTACAATCATAGCTATCGACTCCTGGTGGCCTCCGTGTTGGCTTCACTGTATGTAAAACTGTACATGTTTTTATACAGTCTATGGTTTTAATGATTAACATAGCATGTGAACATGTCATAAACAAACTGGATTTGCATGTGTTGATGTCGTGAGCAGGTCAGCCTGCTGATATTAGGTCACAGCAAAGCTATCATGGCTATCGGCATGTTAACTTTATAACAGGGGATCACTATAATCAAATTTTAAAATGTGTCCCTTAATAAAACTTAAGGGAAATACTGATTAAGCAAAGCAATTCCATTTGCTGTGTTTAGCCAGTGCACAGATATGCAGCAGACACATTTCTGAGGAGATCACCAGGTGGAGAGAATGGGCCTCTTAAACATCAGCTTTAGCCTGAGTGTAAACAACAGAAGGCAGGGTTTGCAGGAACTCCACAGCCCACAGTGAGCCTCCACACTCCAGCTGAGAAAGTTGAGGCCAAGTCCAAAGTGTTTATGTCACCAAGCACCTCTAATGTCATCAGCAACCTGAGCTGGAAGTAAAGTAATTCATTTGTTCTCCATACCTCCACCAGTCCTCGCTTGCTAGCCCTCTCTCCTAACATTAATTTAAACGTACTTAATAGAGATCAAACAAATGTGAAGTGTCTGTCCTTCTGCACCTGCACAGAGCTGCTGACATCATTTGAATTCAGTATACTTTGTGTGACGTGAGCTTACACACATTTTTTTTTATGTGCTGAATTTAATAGGACAACGGATAGAAGGCCTTGGATGAACCATTTATTAATGCAGAGCATTATAAAGACTCAGTGTGTGAGCAAGGAAATGAGCCTTGCATTTCAAAATGCATTTGCCTCTCACTAATCTGTGCTGTCAGAGAAAAGCACCTTCTGATGAAAGGAATATGTCTGCCCCTGGATCCAACAGGAAAGTAGGGAGGGGGTGGGAAATGTGTATTTCAGCCTTTGAAGAACTGGGAGTGAAATCAAATCCTGGCTAACATGGATGATGAGTAGCATCCAATGGCAAGATCCAGTCACCTCTCATCCTGTAGGAGTTGTATGTTCACAGAATAAGCATACAGCTACCCAGATTGCGCCTTGGATGGATCTGGAGGACGGCCAATTTAGCTCTACTGCAATCCCCCAGCTTCATCTCTCTTTCCCTTTCCTTCTCTCTTTTCTGTTTTTGGAGTATTTACTGTGCTGAGTCTCAGAGCATCACCAAGCAGCCTCTGCCTCAATGGTCTCACTGGTCCCACTAAAGCCACCACCGCAATGTCCAAGATGACCTGCAATGGAAACTGCTGAAATCAGCAACAATCAGCAAGTTTATTTTAGTTTTTTTAAATAAATGTGTTGTCACATGTTTGGCAGTATTATTGCTTCTCAATTGGTACTTGACCAGTTTTGATATTATTTTTAGCTGTGCTAGAAACTGGTATTATGCTGTCAGTTTGTCAGTTATTAGATCTACCAGTTTGGTCCTGATTTAAACAATGAGAAGAAATTCAATGCATAATAAAAATAAGAATAAGAATAAGAATTTAAAATAATTTTTAGACAATCCCCAGCATGTCCACCAGCCTGTTGTAGTGTTTCTTTACCCCAACATTTATTTTGTACACTGGACCAAAACCAATCCCAAAACATTCTTGAGCCCACTATGAACTCAAAGTGTTTGTGTTCATTCTTATACAGTGATGGTGATGAGAAGAAGGCTCGAGTTGGTATGGCTTTGTCAGAGTCAATCTAGTTTTTTCCAACAAATTTGACTAAAATCCGAAATATGTATGGGAAACACAAGCAGCCATTTCCATCTCTTCCAGACTCCAGGTGGAACTTCCATCAATGCTGTAGCCTCAGTGGGTAATTCCTTTTCTTAAGGGTGCATGTCAGCTACAGCTTAGCCCTAATGCAGTGCTATTAATCCATTTTTTTTCTTTCTCACATTAAACTCTCTGTGTGGTTTTCTTGTCTGTAAACAGAACCAAGGTTCAATTGTTATCTGATCTGCTATGCAAAGCGCAAAGCCTGGCCCTGTGTATCACTGTGCTGTACTCAGCCTAGGCCCTAACTCTGCATCATTTATCTCATCACACAGACTGACCGACCTCAGATGACTTTGCAGACATACTCTGCAGTCTACTAGTCACGTGCAATTCTCTCCCTCTCCCCCTGTGGTGGCCTGCTCTACTTCTGATCACTGCACACATCTGTGCTTCTCCTGGCAATCTAAAATCTAAGCCTAAGTGAGACAATCAAGAAGGAAAGCCACCATTAGTAGCAGTTCACAAGTTTTTGTTTTTTTTTAAACATGCACCACTGTAAACTCATTTAGCCTCGGGTGATGTTAAACACCAAGATTATGTCACTGCAAATTGTGTTAGTGGCCCATTTGCAGCCCTACAAACTGCTCCTTAAAAGCAGTTTATTGTGAAAGAAGCTTCCCATCTCAACAACAACAAGTTTCATACAATACACTCTTTTCTCACCGGGACAATAATTCCTTTCTCTCCATCAGTCATGCTTCTCTCCGTGACACTCTGTAAATATCTGCCACAGACAGAGTAAAGATCAAGAAAAGGTCAAAAGTGATAAATTCCACACTGGCTTGGTCCACCCTGTTTCAGTATAAAACCAGAGTTAAGAATGTGGCTACTTTTCTACCACTACCACTAAGGTTATACGAGAGCAGCAAGATGATCTGCCTACATTTTTCTACACCTTTCTGACAAGCATGTGAACCATTACAGTAACCATTAAACAGACCCTCACAGCGGTGACGCATGGAAGAACATCAATCATCCTCATCTGGTCCTCTAGGCTCACCGGAACTGTGATGGATTGCACCACCGAGATGTTCGATTTGAAGGGAAAGAGCAGGGTAGCACACCTGATATGCTGGAATTATATCTGTAGTTAAATCAATCAGCTGAAGTAGATCGGTATCATCTGAGTTTCCTTCATACAGTGGGGCTAATTTATAGGGTCACAGGGGGGTCATGGCTGCAGCTGCAGTCATACACTGTAATCAAGCCAGGGTCCACTGAACTGAGTGCTGGGGACCATAAATCAGTTGGATGAACTGGAGCTATATACTGCTTGTTGGTGAACTAGCACAAAATATAGAACAAATAAGCAGTGACTCATTTGACCAAGTGTTATAAGCTGTCATCAGGATGCACATCTTCACATACAGATACAGAACAGCCTGCTCTCTATTAATTCCTCCCATTAACAGTGACATTCAGATATATATCCCCAGTGCACAGCTGCCAGTGTAAAGTACCTTTTCATTAAGCGCTTATTGTGGTGGCCCTAGGGGTGAGGAGGGGAAATGCAGAGGAGTGTGTACATGGGCCTGTGTTTATGTATGTGTGAGAGAAAGAAAAGGAAAGACAGAGATGAGCGTGGGTGGAAGACAGACAGTTGTGAAGATAAAAAAGGGCAGGGTGAGGAGGGAAGGCAAAGTGATATTGTTGAGATTCACAGCTTTAAACTCTTCTCTTTAAATCACAAGGTTGCCCAAGCTAAAGATACCACACTGACTTATAGAGTGTCATATAACTGAAAAGGGAGAGGTATTATCCCCACACGGGCTTGATTGTGGTTCCTCACTTTCAGTCATCTTTACTCTTGCTCTTTCTCATGCAACCTTTTTGCAACATTTTTGACATTGAGGACCGTCTATGTGTAAATATGTCACATTCTAAAAGTCAGATTCTCCGCTTAAATTACTCCCAGATCATATACTTTTCAGAAGCCCATAAGTCAGTCCAGTGTGTTTGCTGCAAGGTTTTAAGTGGATGGCTTATTGTTAAGCCTGTAGTGACTAAGAAGGAATGTTTGGTGTTAGTAGACTTATTTACCCCCAACTGGGCTATTAGTCTTTATTTGCAACACAGTGCAGCACGATTCATTTAGAGCATGACCTGCTCTACCACACACTGATGAATAAGTACCTTCCTATTCTGCTTGCGTCAAATAAAGCATTACTTTGAAGGCAAGGCCATACTTTAGTAAATTATAGTGTGCACACAGCTTACAAGACCCGTCATTGTGCTGCAGTGCATGTACCAGTTCAAAGCTCTACATACACACACACACACACACACACACAGGTCAGTTTACATATCCTCATCATGGGTATGGATGTCATGGTTATTTTGGGGTTATTTGGGTTTTTCAACAATTTCTTTGAACTGTTCTTTTTCCAGGGTGGAATTATTGCACAATGCAGTCTTTAATCATTTAAAAAAAAAACTGTCTGGATATTTAATCACTCTTATTGGCAGACTTGGTAGAGTTTATTTAAATAAGTTGGTTTGTTCGCACAGACACTGCATTTAAGCAAAGTCCACATATTTTCAATAGAGTAGAAGTTGTAGCTTTAGGAAGGCCATTCTAGGTGCTTAATGGGCCATTTCTAAACAACAGCAGATTTTAGGATCAGTTTAAATAACTGTAAATAAGTACAAGTTATTTCGATGTGCCACCACTTTTCCATGGTGTGGTAGAAGACCCAAACTGTCACCCTGAGATGAGCAGAAATTGGTATATTGCACAGAGTGGATAGAATAATGAAGGAGGAGGACTACCTCCAACTTCTTCAACTTCACCTCAAATCAAAAGCTAGATGGGTGAAACGTGGACACAGTTGGTGGTTCCAACCAGATAATGATCCTGAAGCCGAACATGATACTTCTGACCTTCCCAAAGCCATGACCTCAACCCTATTGAGAAAAAGCCAGGTTCATGTCAGGAAATCACCCAATTTAAATTAATTCTACCAATTCTGACAAGAACAGTGGTCAATATCCAGTCAGAGTTATGCCAGAAGCTTGTTGATAGCTACCAAAAGCTTCTGCTTAAGGTGCTACCTGCTAAGGGACAGTTAACCAAATATTGGTGGGTGTAGATGCACACTTTTGACCCTGTATGTATACTTTATTTGTTTTTATACCTTTGCGGATAAAGGTAAATCCAAAATAATTTTAACTTGTGCACCCAATTTTTTTTTTAACATTAAGGATATATGCTGTACAATCACTCTTACTTAGAAAATGAATAGTGTGTATCACAAACACTTTTAGCTGGAAATTAATTGGGAATTCTTTATTATGGAATAGATGCTGGGATGATCTGTGATTCCTCAACAGTAAATGCAATATTTTTGGCCAACTTCTAGAATTAAAGCTGAGAGTCTGCACTTTAAGTCAAAACATGTTTTGGTACAGAGCTTATAAAAGAAAGTCCCAACGTCAGCTTCTACATTATAGAAACATTATCTGCTTTGTTTTGTTGCACACGTGCGCGCGCATGCACACACACACACACACATACACACTTATTAAATGAGAAATGAAAGATGGCCTTTCCATCCCCACAGGATAAAACAGTAACCTTTAATCTGGACCACAACCCTGTCTGTTTGTACTGGCGACCAGACTCTACATGTCCTCTGGTATCAGCTTAGTCAGGAATGATCTCCCAAAACAACTCAAACAATCACTTATTACTGGTCTGACTGACCTTCCTGAAGTGACTGAGCTTTCTCTAAATTGAGTGAATTTGCTCTTTAAGTGGATAGTGGTTACCAACATGACCCCATGCACACTAAATTTTTTACAGTTTACCTCACCTTTAAAAACCTCTTGACTTCACTCAGACAATATAGCTACATTTTCAAGGACAGTGGGTTCTGCGTCTCAGCAGAGATTGAAGTCTCCACAGGCTAAATCGAACACATTGTAATTACAGCATGCCCTTCGTATTGCACTTTTTCAAAATGGCCTTGCTGCTGACATTATTTCATGGTTGCACTTCTTTCAAAGAGAGAATGCCCTTCACAGAGAAACATGCTTTGGTTTTTCCCAGTGCAATGAGTTTTGTGCTCAAGATAGCTGTTAAGAAATGTGGCTGTAATTAGGATTAATATTAATAGTACTGACCACAATTGTGACAGTCATGTGAAAAAGAGTACCTTCTTTAAATTCTAGGGTTTTACACAGGAGGACATGATAAAAAAATAAAAAATAAAAATCAGAACCTTAGCATGTCTTAAAATAAAGTAAATACAACCTCAGACGAATGACACATTACATTGCATCATTATTATTTTACAAAAACTAAGCTACAACACAGAAACAGTGCATGAAAGAATAGGTACACCCTTACTGATTCCAAAACAGATGAGCATGTTTGATTAATTTATAATTAGCAAGTGTGATCACTTGGTTTTTGCCCCCTTATAGGGTCTCCCAAGGCAAAATGGTCCAGGGTGAGGGGGTAAAAAAGGAGCGATTCAGACGAGCCTTATAAGAGGAAGATCAACCAGTCTTCTGGAGAGGGGCTGGACTCTGTTCCAGTCTGGAGTTGCCCTCTGTGAGAGGCTACAAGCTGGGGTGGGTATCCTTGTATCCTCTGCATAAAGAAGCAACTGTTGCTGGCTGGGAAGGTGTTATGAGGGCAATTCCAAAGAACTTGAAGTTGGTTGTTCCATAGTAAGTAAGATTATTTACAAGTGGAAAAAATTCAAGACAAATGCCAGTCTTCCCAGGAGTGGCCATTTCAGCAAATTCACCCCAAGGTCAGAATGTGCAATGCTCAGAGAAATTACAAAAAAATAAAATAAAATAAAATAAAATAAAAGCTAAATCTCAGAATCTACAGGCCTCAGTCAGCATGTTAAATGTTATAGTTCATGATAGTATAATTAGAAAGACACTGAACAGGGTTGTCAAAAGACCTCTTCTCTCTAAAAAGAACATGGCAGCATGTTTTGCAAAGTTGCATCTGAATAAATCACAAGACTTATGGAACAATGTCCTTTGGACAGACAAGACTAAAGTGGAGATATTTTGCCATAATGCACCATTTCTGGAAAGAAATGGTGCATAGCACAAACACCTCATACCAACTGTCAAGCATAGTAGTAAAGGAGTGGTTATTTGGGTTAATTCTGTGGCCACAGGATCAAGCACCTTGTAGTCATTGAGTCGATCATAAATTCATCTACCAATATATTCTTGAGTCAAAATTGAGGCTTTCTGAATAAAGCTTGGCCAAAATTGGCTCATGCAACAGGTCAATGATCCCAAGCAATCAGCAAATCTACAACCGAGCAGAAAAAGAAAAGAATCAAGGTGTTGCAAGGTCCCAGTAAAAGTATAGACCTTAATGTTGTAGAGCTTCAGAGAGCTGTGCATAAAGAAATGCCTGTAAACCTCAATGAACTGAAGCATCATTGTAAAGAAGAATGAGCCAAAATTCCTCCAGCAGTGCTCACATCATTGGAGGAATTTTGACTGATAAAGACTGATGAAGTCAAACAGTAAACAATTACTTCAAGTTTTTGCTACTAAAGCTGGTTCAACAAACTGAATCATGAGGTGCATTTAGTTTTTCATACATTGCTTTTCCATTTTGGCCTAATTTGGTTAATAAATAATGACAGAGTGTAATATGTCATGCTGTTGCTCATCTCAGGTTGTATTTAAATTTTAGAACCTGCTGAGGAGCAGATGATTTTTTTTAAATTATGGCCTGATATGTAAATACTTAGAATTTACACAGAGTGTACTTTTTTCACACAACTAGGTAATGCGGTAAGGGAAAAATTAAATTTTTTATGAAATATGATCATTTCCTTTCTTGCTGAAACTTACACAAGGTCAGGTCTTTTGCTGGAAACATCAGGTGATTAACTTATTACAAAGACTTGAAGCGAGGGGCATCATCAACCCTAAAGCTCTGCTCAAAGACTAGTAGAGCTCACAATTTACACCCACAAAAGCACAAAGGTCTTAGTTTTAAATGTGCTGGCAGACATATTTTTGAACTTGGACACAGAAAAGCCAGCTTTTGTCCCCTACTTCCCGTCTCTGTGCTGAGCTAGATAAATTGCATCCAGACCCCCTGACTTCAGTTTCCTGCTAAATGAACAGCCATGAATATGGCATCAAATTTCTCATTTGGTCTCATCAAGACCTCAAATCAAAAATGTAAAATTTTCAAAATACCAAAATTACATTAACTCTGTGATGACAAGTTCCATAAAAAAAAGATTCTAAATTACAAATGCTGCCATTTTCACTGCTCTCTAATAAATGTGAAATAAAATAATAAAACATCCTTGAGCTGAATTACTTTAAGACAGCTTGATTTAGCTACTCTGGGAAGTAATGTTACAACTGAAGAGGCTTTTCAAGTGTCTGGAGAGCCAAAGAAAGGGTTCTCTCAAAGTCATCTTTTCATTTTTATTTTTGGCACAATGGCCAAATGTGCTAATTATCTATTTCTACCATCAGAGGAGGATAGGCAAAGACCAGAAGAGGGATGATGGCTTAGATAACATCATTCTCTCTCTAAAGATCTTGATAAGGGGCCTTTTTATGGAAAATTGTGACTACTTTCTCTTTTTTGGAAAAAGGGTATCTACTCTACCTCCATGCCTCACTTGTCATATCAAATATACAGAGAGTAAAAATTAGATAGTGTGAAATTCATTACACAAAACTCCACTAATCACACTTAAATCCAGCCTAATTAGTAAACCACGTCCCATTAACATGTAATTACCTACAATATTGTGGTTATTTCTTTATTACTTCACTACATGCTACTGTTTTAAACTCAGTTCATCACCACTGCCTGTACTTTAGCATGCATAAGCGCACACACACATAAACAAATGCACACACAAACCTATATCAGCAGGTTGATTAGAATGATTGATATCATTATAGGTGTGACAGAAGGTGTATTTGCAAGGGAAATGAGGGAAATATAGCCTTTATTAAATGTCTACCTCCTTGCCACAGGAGGTCTCCTAATTGCTGCCTGAGACATACTGCAATTTCCCCTCAATTTACTTCTGGCAGGCATGGTGTATAGGGCACTCTTTGCTGCATGCCCACAATGCCAAGTAGGCTGTTCTGTTTCATATCACTGTAGCATTGCATAATGTACAGTTTCAACAAGTCTTGATGACTGACAGTAAAGCAATAAGCACTACAGTAGCTCATGGTTTAATTATATGTGATCAGAAGTTTACATACACTCATTGTGGGCATGAATGTCATGGTAAATTTAGGCTTTTAGTGATTTCTTTGAATTATTCTTTTCCAGGGTGGTGTGATTAATCAGCTTTGACTTAAGAAAAATATGAGTTAGGTTTACAAGTTTGAATTTATTTTAACTTTTCGTTTTTCTCCACACAGGGTCAAAGTGATTCTCAAGGTTCTGCGATGTCTTGGCGAGGTCAAGGCCTTTTAACTTCTCATTAGTGGTCATGACTGACTACAAATGGTAATAACTGCAGACATAAAAAGGATTTGTTTGACAGCAAATTCGACTGACTAGTACTCAGAAAACTAGGGAAGTTCAAGGATCTTTACAGAAGTTGGGAAGGTGTCTAGAAGCCATTTATAAATAAATGCAGTAAATGATCATTTCAAGCTCATCAGTTCAAACATCTCTATATAAAAACAAGTTATTCAAATATGTCACCACTTTGCCATGATCTGGAAGAAGACCCAAGCTGTCACCCTCAGATGAGTGGAAATTGGTTAGGATGTTCAGGAACAATCAAGAAACTGCTGGAACACCAGCTTCACTGTCCACAGTGAAGTGAGTTTTATATCACCATGGACTGAGGGTGCTGACCAAGAAAAAAAGCCCTTGCTCCAAAATCAACACCTTCAAACTCGACTGAAATTTGCAGCTGCTCAAACAGACAAGCCAAATACCTTTTGGAGAAAAGTTTATAGTCAGACAATACAAAGACTGAGCTATTTGGCCACAATGGCAAGAGTCTGAAGGAGTAAAGCTGAGGATTTCAAACCTAAGAACACTGTACCAACTGTCAAGCATGGCGGTGGTAGCATCATGCTCTGGGGCTATTTTGCTGACAGTGGTACTAGTGTATTACACAAAGTGATTAGAATAATGAAGAAGGAGGACTACCTCCAAATTTTTCTTCACCTCAAACCAATAGATAGATGGTTGAAATTTTTGAAACAACTGGGTGTTCCCACAGACCAGTGATCCCAAACACACATCAAGACTGGTTTTGGAATGGATAAAGCAGTCTAACATTAACCATCTGGAATAGACGTCCCAAAGCCCTAAACTAAACCCTACTGAAAATTTGTAGATTACAGTCAAAATATCATGTTGACATTGTTTTTTTGTGAGTTTTGTAATTGTTTTTTTACAATTGCTTTTTACCGTGTGAGTTCTGTGTTTTGTAATTGGTTTCTTGGAGACCTGGACCTTGCAAAAAAGTATGCCTTTAAAGCCCTTTGGGTCAACTTATATTAAAATGTGCTACAGTACATAAAATTGACTTGACACACTGGATCTGCACCAGGCAAACCAACCAATTTAAATTAACTCTACCAATTCTGCCAGGAAGACTTATGCCAGCCAGAACTTGCTAAGGGTCATTTAACCAAATGTTATTATGACTGTATGTCTATATTTAAGCTTGTATGTATGCTTTTGACCCTGTGTGAATTTGATAAAATCCAAAATAAAAACAATTTTGTTTCCTCAATTATTATATTTTCAAAGTCATGAAAGCTGTACGCCATACAATCATTGCACCCTGGAGAAAGAACAGTTCAAAGAAATCATTAAAAGCCCCAAATTACAATGAAACTCATGACCACAATGAGTGTGTGTTAACCTCTGACCACCAGCCACTGTGTTTGCACAGAAATATAAAAAAATATGTTTTAAAATGTTAGTTTAGGCTGTTCCGTCCCCCCAACCTTTTTTGCATGTTGTGTGTAAAATAAAGACTTGCCATTATGTAGCTGCCCTCTCTAATTCAAAGGAATACTCTGTCTCCAAGGTGACACTTTTACATCGTAGCAATGGACACAACTATATCATTCTATGCATGGCATGCTGAAAAATCAACAACTCAAAAAGACGTCACAGGTTAGTATGGAACAAATTCAACTATGTCTAAACCCAGCGTGGCACAAAATGACGACAACTCTCACACGTAAAAAGTTAAAGTCACACAGTCAGTGGAAAAAGGTGCTGACTGACATAAATATCACTGGGCATGAATAGTTTGACTTCTGCTGCAGACGTTGCATGATGCATTTTCTCATTTTATCAGTGGAACCATGGGTCCCTTGTAGAGGAGTATTTTACAGTTCTAGTTTCTCTAGAAGGCCACTGGGATCATGGTGTGAGGTGCATGATAAGCATGTCCCTTGGCTTGATGATATGATATTCCCAGCTGGGTCATCACAGTCTCTCTTCGTCCTCTTGCAGCCCTGACTGTAAGTTATTGAGCTTGGGCCCTCCAGCTGTTTAGAGTGCTATATTTCAGGTAATTGAGTCGTGGGATACGAGAGCTGCAGAGTACGAGTGTGTGTGTGTGTGTGTGTGTGTGTGTGTGTATGTGTGTATGTGTGTAATGAATGTTTTGACTGATGTGTCAAAGATAATTGAGTCATAGGTAAGAGGGGCTCTCTGCCAGCTGTCAGTCTCTTATAGGCTGAATGCAGCATTCACTATCACCTAAAGAGACAAGTTTTGTGTGTGTTTGTGTGTTTGGTCATCTACTATGCATTCTGCTGCATAGCTACAATAAGCACCTTGCATCAGGCAGGGTCATTGCCAATGAAATGGCTACTACACTAGTTTCAATGTTCAAACCCCATTCATTATTCAGACTGAATAATAAATGGGGTTTGAACATGGTCGTAATCTTAAAGTCAATCTGTTAAAGCTGAAAAAAAAAAGACACATTTCCTCATGCGCAAGTCTGGATGATTTAGTTCAAAGAGACAATTTCCCTTTGTGGGCTGTTTTTCCAATAAATCCTAAAATTTTAAATTGGGTGTAGTAGAGCATTTTACTGAAAAAAAAATCCTGAACATAAATGCTTTACAATCTTATATGCTTCTCCTTTGTTATGATGCAAAGAACACTACAACATCATCAAATGACCTAATCAATCCATACATCCATCTATATCTTTCATTTGAGGAAAAAAAAACTGCTGACTTGCAGAACAGGATGTGGGCAATTACACAGTATGTGGCCAAGCACCATCCGACTACTTCATAGCCACTTTCTCCAAAGTCAGACATGGCAAACCTCTCCTCAACAGCCTCCATATTGCAACTCACAGGTTTTAATAAATGCTTGTGTCAGCACCTTTTGCCCCAGCAATTAATACACATCCACCATCAGCTTTCATGTGCTGACTATATTTTTGGTGTGTTCTCTTGTGATGAAATTTTTGTAGTTTATGAAACCAGTGCTGACGTGGACAAGACAGAATCAAAGCAACAAAACCTCACAGACAGAGGTGAACAGCCAACCGCGGTGCTGGTCTGCACAGAATCTGTCTCCTCCAAGGTCACACTGGTGTTGAATACAGCAATACCAATGGGCAACTTACATTAGAGTGGAAATATTGGCATATACTAAAAAAATGTGATTAGAAATCCCTCTGAATTGCACTTTCTACTATGTTTCTATTTTCTAATTTTGTAATTTTATAGATCACCACAGGGTTTGGTGTAAAGTCATTGCTCAAAGCAGCTTAAGGCACTAAGGTTTAGTTGTGCTTTCTGTGAGGGATTTTATTCAAGGACAGTCCCTTCAGCACCATGGGAGTGTTATGTTTCTCACACCTACAAGTGACCCATTTTTCTAAGCTTTGAGATGTGTCAGTTCTGACTCCACCAACACATAAAAACTGTTCTTTATAGTCTGCTGTTGAGATCACAGCAGCAGGCTAACATTTCCAAGTTACACCTTATAAGAGACTCATTCTTGGGAATTGAATAGATTTAAACAACCTTTAACTTTGAGACTATGTTTTCAAAGAATCTAACTTGTTAGTGGAAAGCCTATAGGCCTTTTTAAAAGACGTTGCACAGAAAATACAATTTTCCTGCAAGTTTACTGCCCGTTTCCTGCCTGTTTGTGCAGTGCAGAGTTATATTAATTCAAACTGACAAGTCAGTCAACAATAATAATCCTTTTTCTTCTTTTGGCTGCTCCCTTTAGGGATTGCCAGTGGATCATCTGCCTCCATATCCCTAGCATCCTCTTCTGTCACACCAACCTTTTGCATGCTCTCCTAGCTACATCCATGAATCTCTGTAGTCTTCCCGTTTTCCTCAACAAGTTTCGCCTTCAACATGCTTTGTCCAATATATCCACTCTCTGTCCTCTGCACATGTCTAGACCATCTCAGTCCCCTCTAACTTTGTCACCAAACAGCTCAAACTGAACTGTCCCTCTGCTATATACTCATTTCTAATTCAGTCCATGGTCATTGCCAATCTAAAGCTTAGAATCTCCAGCTCTGCCTCCTGTCTTTTCGTCAGTGCCAAAATCTCTAAACCATACATCACAGCAGATCTCACTATAAATCTTCGTGTTCACTCTTGCTGCTATCTTTTTGTCACAAATCATCCCTGACAGTCATCTCCACCTGCTCCACCCTGCCTTCACTCTCGTCTTCACCACTCTTGTGCTTAGGATGGATGGTTGACCACAACTGTTTGAACTTATCCACCTTCACTACCGCTATTCCTTGCATCACTGTTACACCTGTCTCCTTCTCAATCACACACATGTATTCTGTCTTGCTTCTATTGACTTTCATTCCTCTTCTCTCCAGAGCATACCTCCACCTGCTCTCTGCTGTCACTGCAGATCAGAATGTATTCTGCGAACATCATAGTCCACAGAGACTCCTGCCTGACCTCATCTGTAGCCTGTCCATCACCATCGCAAACAATACGGGGCTCAGAGCAAATCCCCGATGTAAATCCCACCCCCACCTTGAACCCATATGTCACTGATAATGCACATCTCACCACTGTCTCACTGCCCTCATACATGCCTGCACCACGCTCCCATGCTTCTCTGCCACTTCTGACTCCCTCCTGAAGTTTACTACTACTACTACTACTACTACTACTACTACTAATAATAATAATAATAATAATAATAATAATAATTTAAAACAAAAATCAAAACATAAATAAAGTAAGAATACTAATGTAAATAGAAATACAAAACTATAATAACTACAGTACAACATCACTGGCTTAAGGCATCCTTAAGCCAGTGATTTTTTATATAATAAGTTCACTTTTAACCCTGTAACGCTGAGTTATTTGGAATAATGGTATCGTCTATCTAATAGCAACACCTGGTGGGTGAAAATTAAATAGCACACGCAGAGGCGTGAACTCTGGATCAAACCATTGTCTTAAATACCCTACGTGTCCTGAATACGACGTGTTGTTCAATACACGCCCGCCATAAATATTATCGGTTCGATACTTACATTAGTACGTGCAGTCTCTTACTACTTTGTCACGCTGAAACGCGGGTTAAATTCATGTGCGAGGAACGCAGCTTTACCGGAACCCCTTTTCCAGTGCTAAGCTCTATACGGAACTCAAAAAGGTTACACCACTAATGCTAACCAGCTGTGCAGCTAGTGTCACCGGTGTTGTCGCTGAGAGCCAGTCACTTACCTTGCTGCTGTAACTGTAATCTTGTTAACTAGTACAGAGCTGAATGACAGTGGCTGTGCTGTCTATGCGTCACTGTTTTAATAAAATTTCGAGCAGCTGAGACGCTGAAAATGAGAGAAGGGTAAGTAGATGGCTCCGTAGCTAACCACTGACGAGATAGCTAGGTGGCTAACTTAAAACGCTACATATAAGAGTGCTAACAGCACTAGCAAGATAAGGACAGCTTAGTAGTTAGCATTCCTGTTACTCAGCTAACTCGGCTGCAGCGAGTGCCGATTTAATGGGGTTAAACTCGATTATATAGCCAATAGCTTCAAAGCTTGGTGTGTCCGTCGTGACTGGTTTGACAGCTTTGACAGACCAAAAACAACGTTGAGTGATGACTGACTCCCCTCAACGATCGACGACCATCTACATTTGAAAGATTAAGAAGCTGTCAAAGCTCTCCTAATATTAGGCGTGTGAGTTTTCCACCAGGCTGACAGCAGCTCTGTTTTTCTTTGTGGGTGGGGTCGAGACATTTTTTTTCTTCCACTGTGAAATTTCCGTTTTCAGCTTTTAACATGCATCACTAACCTCAATTTGTCGTGATATTGGAGTTCTGGAGAACTTCGTTATTATTGCGTACCTCGTCTTACCTGCACCTAGTAAGCTAGTATATTCAGTTTATCGGGGTTGGTTCCCATCAGGTTTTGACTGGATGAGCACACCTGATTCCGCTTATGGGGTGCTGATACAGCAGGAGGTGAAAAACAAAATGTATTGAGGCCCGTGCTACTGTTATTATGAAGTGGTTATGAACTGTTAAAAGTATCTGAATGCTTTTAGTGACAGAATAGGTAGGAGTCATTCCATGTCCACATAGGACTGAGCCTATAGGAATGTGACCATGATGCTGTGACTTAGGCTAATCAAATAAAGTGATAAAATGCATTTCTTCAGTTTTTGTGCTGAAGTGTTTCTGTACCTGCAGGCTGTAGTGAGATAAAGTAGTAGAATATAGACTCTGAGGTGGTTACTGTTTGCAAACAACGATGTAAAATTTTCAACAATTATTTTCGGGAAAGTGAGGCACAACACCATCACAGATTTTGGAGATTTTACTACCAGACACTGAATTTTTCTTGAGAAGCTAGATTGTTTTTTTTTTCCTTTTTCTGTGTGTGTGTGTGTGTGTGTGTGTGTGTGGGGGGGGGGGGG
>VUQJ01010735.1:83349-96440 GCA_015108635.1 Andinoacara biseriatus
CACGGTGCAGAAAAAAAAGGGTGTGCTCAATCTAAGCATGCAGCTGGTTGAGAGACCTTGAAGAAAGGTCAGATTAAGAAGAGAAGATGCAAATTATGCGTGCATAATAAACGAGGTACCAAAAGCTGTAGCACCCATGCCACCACACCTCATGGTTTTAACCCAGCGGTTCTGATGTGCACAGGTCTTCTACAGGGACAACACCTTTGCAATGGGTCATATTGTGTACCGGTGGAAGAGAAATGTTGTGGGAAACGAGCCCCCGTTCGTGTCTCTGTTCCGCTGCATCCAGAACATGAACCCTGTCCAATCATTCAACACCTGCTACACAGGAGGTGAGCCTGCTTTATTGTTTTTGTTCAGATATGTTCTTCCTTTAAACAACAGGTCTCGTGGAGGATAATCAGCCTACTTCCTCTTTTGTCAAGCCGTCAAGCATTTGTTTGTTTATGTGTATGTGGGGGTGGGTGGGTGCGTGCATGCGTGCTCCTGTTTAATTACTGCATAATAGTGGAAAATGTCAATTCAAGGTCTGATGCGTCCATTTACATCTCTCAGGTATTGTGAAGCTGGAGGCTGGGGACTACCTGGAGCTTCTGATCCCCCGTGTCACAGCAGACGTGTCCCTGAGTGGAGATTCCACCTTTCTGGGTGCTGTCAAGCTGGCTTAAAGTGCGCCACCTCACACTGGACCCAAGGGAAGACACTGAAGCCAAGAAGATGGAGGGAAGGCAGCAACATGCCACAGCTCTTAGTGACCTTGCCTGATTTGGTGTTGTGACAGAAACACAGGAAGCAGCCATTTCATCACTGACTGTGTGACTTCTAGCTTGCTGAGCCTGAGCTGATGCAAAAGGGACAAAGGGTTTAGGGCACCGTCTTTCCTCTTTAATATGTTCATGCCTTATATTCAACTGTTCCATACATATATACATAGTAGGAAACTGTTAGTATGCAAGTATGCTTTTTTATACTCTAGTCACACATATGGCAAGATCCAGATATTAATTACATAATCTTTCATTCAGCAGCAAGTCAAATGGTTCTTCTTATATGCTTTATTATTCCAGATATCAAGATAAGCAAGCAAGCACATGCCTCAGTTTATATGAAAATTCAGATGCAATAAAGTGATAATTCTTAAACAAGACATTTCTTGTGGAGGCTGATGTTCCTTCAATAGCCACAAGAAGGAAATATTTTTGTGTGTGTGTGTGTGTGTGTGTGTGTGTGTGTGTGTGTGTGTGTGTGCGTGCGTGCGTGGCAGAACAAAAGCACAGAGAAAAATAAGGTTGAGCAGGAGCAGTAAAACCCAAGCAGAGGAGTATATTTTTAGCTTGAGGCAAAACTCGAGGCAGATGATGTCTTCACTTTCAAAGGAGCTGATCAATGAATTTGTCATGCCTGAAAGCCCTGGAGAAAACAGTGACACTTCTTCAGTGGATTCTTAAACTTGATTAAGTTTAGATCTGGTATAAGCCAGAGATGGAGGGAGAGTTATACCTGACAATGTGTTCTTACCTATTCTGGACAGCAACATTAGACCTGTTTTCAATATAGAACATTATGTGAATTTGTTATGACCTAAATAGTCCATTATTAGTAATACTTCATATAGAGTATTGTTCAGTTTTAACTTATATTGACAGTCAGTAGTTTTGTATTACGATTGTCACATTACAGGCAACAAACAAGTGAGTAATCACAAAATTAGGCTTCATTTGATATGTTTGAAGAGTTTTGCTTGTGGAATATCAGTAAAACCATGTTTTGTGCTCACAAAAAACAAAATGCAATTATCCTGCACAATTTAATGGGAATTTGGTACGGTCATGGTGGTTATTTAAAACTGCGAAAAACACAATTTATTAACAGGCAAATCTGGTTGCTATCTGGCTGCCAGGAAATGACTAAAACCACAAGCAACCTACTAGAAAACCCATGTGAAACTAGTGAACACAGTCAAAAAAAAATGTGGTTCTTTTGTTATGCTTAAACCCACATCTATTCAGTGCTAAACTGTTGATTTTAGAAAAGAATGGCGACTGAGACACACACCTCTGTTTACATCGGTTACTCAGTGGAGCAGCTTTGTGGGTTTCAGGATGTGTGATTACCATGACGAAGAACCCTGTCTCGGTAATCATACACTTCTCCTTGTGGTGAATAAATCTGAGAAATAACTTAAAACTAAATTCTTGTGCCCAGCTAACACGGAACATTACAAACAGGTAAGGGAAGTCACTGGCACCAGTCTGCACAGCATCAGTAATATCAGTGAGGTGAGGGGAGGAGAGCACAGTTGACACCAGAAGACAATACCATGACACAACCACGGCCTTTTCACCCTGCTGCCGTCTGGGACGTGGCATACAGAAGTACCTAGTAACTGCGGCCACAGACTTCTCGTCCTCATACTCATTATTTAGACTTCTCTACGATTCATAGCTTTTTGACAACTAAATAATTATTCATGAATACCATAAAGGGACTGCATCTTCTATTTTGTTATCGAACCTTGTGATGCATGATGGTAGCTAAAATTAATTATGAATCTTCAAACTACAGTGACTGAATTTTTAATGTACTGGAGTTCTCTTTGTCTGACATATTCTGTCACGTCTATCTAACTTTCTGCCTCACATGCACATGCCATCTGTCCGTTGTGGCAAAGAGTAAAACAAAGCCCAGTGGGTGGTCACTTCTTCAGTTGGCATTTTGCCCTTGGAGTCCATTTGACAAGAACTGAAATCAAAACGTGGGGGAGGGAAGAAGTCTAAAATAGAAGTCTGGAGAAGCTAGATTTTACATTGACTCAAAGATTGCAAATATGTGTTAGTGGAAGAGCAAGTGGAAGAGAAGAGAGCTTGAAGTTAAAATGCAAAGAGAGAGAGAGGGCCAGGCCCAGAGGACCGGAGCCACAGAAGTCAGAGAAGCTCTTTGATGATCTGGTAAACAGAGCGGGCGGCTGGGCAAATAGCAATTGAGAAAAAGAAGAGGAGGAAGGGGGGGTATTGGAGAAGAGGGTAGTGGAGCAAAGACCTCTGCTATAAATGTGTCAAGCATGATGCTCCCCTCCCTCTGGGTCAAAAATGTCTTTGTGTGGTGCCATGGTGACGAATTGTGTCTTGGCGGAAGCTGATGTCATTTTGGGCTCCGCTCTCAAAAGAGAAACCAGTGTCTGACCAGAGAATGAGGAAACGAGACCTGCTGTGTGCTCACGCTGGCACCGTGTGTAGTTCACACACTCCCGTTGCAAGTACACAGAGTTAAAATATTAAATGCGCAAAAAGCATATATTCCAAACATCTATTAAATCATATTTTAAAGACCATCTTAAAGAAATAAAGATGAAAAACAACATTGCAAATATCATTTTCCTTGTTTTGTTTTATTCAGTAGCTACACGAAGCACTTTATCTACTCTGAAGAAGTAAGATGACTTACAAAAGAATTGTTGAACTACTAATGGGCAAATTCCAAGAAATCTTTAGTTTCAATTCATTCATTTTCTTAATTTTGTTAGACTGCATCCCTTGTGGTTCTCAGTATTTCTTTGTCCCCATCTGTACTTCCTTTGCTTCCCTTCTCTCTGTCTCTGTCTCTGTCTCTGTCTCTGTCTCTCTCTCTCTCTTTCTCTCTCTCTGTGCTTGGTAGCTTCAGGAAAGGTCAGACGGATGACAGGGACTAAAGGTGATCCCTGAATCCCGATTATAAAGCCGAGCATGCTCTGTTTCACTAACATGCCCGTGCACACATGAGAGTTTGCAAACAGTCATACACTTTTAGAGAGCATCGACTCTCACTGTGTGCATGTGTAGATCTGTTGCTGGCCTATAAATACTGACAAAATGTGCAGTGCTCATATAAGCACACCGCGCTTAAATATGCTATATGGTTTTTCCATGTACATACTTGTGTAGTATTTGGGGATTACTTCGATCTGCTGCTGTCAGCCCAAAGTAATCAGGCTGATCCAGAGCCGTCCAGCTAAACTGGCAGAGGCACTGAATGGATTTCTCTTCTAAGTGAGGATTTGGTTTATCAACAAACAGGATTGCACCATCCGTTACTCTACATCCTAAACACCATGTTCTGTGCATGCCATGCAATATATATATATATTTTTTTTTTATATATATATATATATTTTTTTTTCATGGATTCAGGGGATGTCAGTTGTTTTTGATCTGAAAAACGTGACTGACCAAACTGAATAAGAGGTTTATCTGTTTTTAACAGTGCAAACATCTGATCAGTTTTAGGGTTTTTTTCTCCCCTGTCTGCATGAGATCTGCGAATGTAAGCTGATCTATAATTCATATATTCCTGCCGCTGCCGAAAATCAAACCATCACAAAGCAGCGGGCAGCCAATCTGCGCGAGTATAAAAATCAAGTTAGAGCAGTTTTGAAAGTTGTCTCTGTTCAAGCTCTTTCTATTGAATCTTCAGGCATTTTTCTCAAGGACACGAGCTTATTACAGAAGAGAGCAAAACCCATCAGATGGATGATGATGAGAAAGAGATGGAGAGATAATCGTTTGCCACAACCACCACCCGCTTCCTCCTGTCTCTCTTTCCTTTTCCATCTTTCTCCATCTTCTTCACCACTCCAAGCTGTGGCTTTGGAAAACACACCACATCTGTTTCTACACACACACACACACACACGCACACGCACGCACACACACACACACACGCACACACATATGCACACACATTTGGAGGCTGCTGGAGTGAGGGAGCAAATTGTACATATCATAAATATAAAAAGATGTGTTTGTAGTTTTGTTTGTTCTTGTTTATTAACCAAAGTCCCAGATAAAATTTGACATTTCGGCCTGATGATGGTGCCACAGAAAACAGAACACATGAAATTTCATGAAATCCATCCGATGCCTGCAGAAATTCATTCTAGCACTTATTGTCATGCTGATGAGGAAGAGCAACAGGCAATGATACCCTGCGAGATAAAGTGAGAAAAGATGTCAGGAAGCTGATGTTACATATTATTTAGGAGTTGTTCTCTTGATCTGCTTCTGCTGTTTTGTTTTGCTTTTTTGCATACAAACACACACAGACATGCACCTGCACACGCAAAACACAAGTGTAACAGAGAAGTGTTCATGAAGCCCCATGTCATCCATTCCTACCATCTGCTTATGGGCTTGTGATAAGCAGTTGTAATTGGAGATTTAAACTCCTGTTTTTCTCTCTTTTTGTCTTTCCTCTCTTACACAAAAATGCCGACAAACTCCTAAATCTCTCTCTCTCATTCTCTCTCCCTGACTTATGCTCACTCTCCCTTTCAGCTTCTCCCCTATATTCACCCAAACTAGTGCACTCCCCCCTCTCCTTTTAACTCTCTCTCTCTCTCTCTCTGTGTCTGTCTCCCTCTCTCTCTCAGATGGGATGTGAGTGGAGGATTTTAGCCTATTGGTGTAGATGTAGAGAGAGATGGGAGTTGAGTTCTCTCTGACTTTCTCTCTCTGAGTGTTTTAGATCTCTGCAGCTGAGACCAAATTGTCTCTGGATTTTATTTGCTATCTGGAGAGCGCCACAGGGAAATGCTACACTGAGGTATGTGTTAAATGTCTAATGCTTCTCTGTGAGTGTTTTGTTTAGCTGTGTGCGAGTTCTGTCTCTGTTGGTCACATAAGGCCCGATGGCATACTGTTGGGTCATTGGCAAATTGTTTGGATAAGGCAGTCAAAACTGTGATAGTGAATAATTTGTCCTTTGTGTGAATGTGAGTCCCTAAGTGCACAAACAACCTGCAATGAGTCAAATAATTGCTTCTATCTGCATTCACTTGAATTTATGTATATTTGTAGTTTCTTTTTCCTGAGATGTATTGTTTTTGTTCACTGTTTGTAGACTGGCCGTTGTTTCTATTATTATTTATTTTATTTTTTTGTATGCTGTTGTCTGCCTGGAGATGTTCCATGTGTGCTGACTGGCAGAGCAGAAAAAGGGAAACAGGTTTGTTGGCTTGTCGGCTGCAAACACAAACACACAGAACCCTCCAAAAAACCTTTAGGGTACTGAATATCATTTGGGAATTGCCCCAGTTTCAGACGACCTTGGGCAACTTTCACCTAAGCACCATGTTGTTGTGTTATGTGTATAATCTGAGGCTATGTTTACAGAACGTGAAGAAAAAGGCAGGAAAGAAAAAGAAGAGATGATTCAGAGTGCACTGTATAGGACTGGGCAGCGGGGGGAAAAAGAGTGGAGACAAAGGGTGGTGAATGGATTTTATGGCGTGTAAAGCCTTTTCTTGGTGTGACATAAGATAGCTGAGTATCCAACAAGATGATAACTCGGGGTGTGCAGACTAAAAAAAACTGCTTTTGTTTCACAGGAGCTCACAGATGGTCTCATTCAGCACGAAAGGCTACACACCCCAGTGTGTGTGTGTGTGTGTGTGTGTGTGTGTGTGTGTGTGTGAGAGGGAGAGAAAACAGTGAGTGCAAGTGGGTTAAACTTGTTGGTGTTAAACCCTTGGGATGGTATGATTCAGAGCTGTTATTGATAAACATAGTGTAAAAAAAAAATCACTTGTGATGTACAAGGAGGACCACTTGTTTTAGTCACAGCATCCCTTTCAACAAGCTGTATCTGTGTCTGTGTGCTATTCCCATCTGTCCTGTTGCTCAGCCAGACCGTGGGCCTCTCTGTCTGGCAGTATTGCACAGAGGTATAATTCCCTTTAAATTGAAAAACTGTCTCCACCAGATCATTTTAACAGTACCATTTTCCAGCAGCTGTATTCCAAGATCTTTCTTTCCTTCTGGAGCATTATCGGTGCAAGGGCACCCAGTCACCAGTCCTGCGGTCAGCTGTTGAACCACATGGTCTCAAGACTTGGTCACCACCCTCCCTGATAATTACGGATTGATTTATGATCTTTAGGAGAATGGTGATGAAGAGCAGGAGTGGGTGGTGGCTGTGCAAAGACCCTCTCTCTTGCACGAGAGGTTTTTGATGGATTTGCTGCTACCAGAACTCCAGTGGCACTCAAGGAATATACAGGCCTCCAACTGTTTCACTCATGTAAAGTAGCCCACCAGCTGTGTTGCAGTGGTAATGCCCTGTGGCTTTGGCATGATTTAAATGACACCTTTTGTGGATGATTAAGAGGGAAACTGCTTTCTAAGAGAATTCTGTGAGAGACTGTCTGGTTCTGAAAGTCAAAGTTATATAAAATTGAGAAAGGTAAAGGTAGAAGATGATGACACTACTTGTTAACTTAGATATTGTTTTATCCTCAATCTAATCAATTAACCTTAACTAGAGAAAAAATGTGGGTGGTACGGTAGTGCTTTGGTTAGCACTGTTGCCTCACAACAAGGTCCTGGGTTTGAATCCACCAGTCAGTTGGCGCCTTTCTCTGTGGAGTTTGCATGTTCTCCCCATGTCTGCATGGATTCTACCTGTGTACTCTGGCTTCCTCCTGCAGTCCAAAGACATGCATTGGGGTTAAGGTAACTGATTAGTCTAAATTGGCCAAAGTGTGAATGTGAGCTTGAATGGTTGTATGTGTCTCTGTGACCTGTGACCCGGGTAGGCTGCTGCACAACTGCAACCATGAATTGGATAAGTGAAAGACAATGGATGGATTGAGAAATATTCCTGTAATCCAGCACATCCAGCTGGGAGCCTGCTATCATCAAACACTGCTGTGTACATTTTTCTGTGTCTACCCTTTGGTCTGTCCAACAGCTGATCTATTCCTAGTTCGGACTGCGTGGTCAGCATTACACTGACAGACAATCACCCAGTAAGTCCTTCCAAAAAAAATAAATAAAAAAAATCATACCCAAGCAGACACTGAGTAGACAGATGAATTTCATGTGCTTGAGGTCAGAGGACAGACAGCTGACAGAAGAGAGGGTGGTGGGGTTACTGTTCATCTGAGAATGCCAAAGATTTGTCTCACCCCTAAATTGGACTATTGCCAGCTGTAATCCATGGCAACTGTGCTAACTGTTTGAATTATGACTTGAAATAGAAGTCTGGCACATATATATATATATATATATATATATATATATATTTAATTCTCTGGGACTGATCCAAAATAAATGAATTTTATTGTTTATTTTGTTTGACCAGAAGCAAAGCCTCTCCATTCTGCAACTATATGAGTGCACAATCCACCAAATTAGCCCGGCATTTGCACATTAATGACACTTAAATAAAAGAAACAGAGGTATTGCCCTTTTCTATTCTGGTTATCATCTTCCTTGTCAAAGCCTCATTCCAGCATTACCCGTATTACAACTGTGACAGTCTGATAATAGATGTGGGCGTGTTGTGGTAATAGCTGCTAATAAACACAGTCTACTCCAGCTCCAAACAGAGCTCTCCTTTCACACATTTTCAGACCTTGGCACAAAATTCCTGAAAATCAGAAATAAAATAAACAAGTGTACTTTGAAACCCTTTTCTTCATCTTATGTATCTTAAGCATGAATTGGAAAACAAGCTTGAGAATGGGATGAAACCCTCTACTCTTGTGAGTAAAACCCATGGGATTGGGCAGTTGGTTGATTCAAACAGCAGCTAAAGTTAATGACAGGTGGTGAAAAGCACTCCTGGCAGCAGCAGCAGCATGTTTTTAAGAGTGGAAATCGTGCAGCAAGCTTTGGAGTCGATCCAAACCTTTTGTCTGAGATTTTCCCCCATCTGATGAAACAATATCATCAAAGCAGTTTGCATGGGTTCAATGCTAAACAGGTGCAGCAGCTGACACAAAGGTTGACTAAGCCCTAAGGAGATGGAGCCTGTCCTCTATGTGATCTCACTTTATATAGAAGACTTCCTCATACTCATACAGGCGTGATGCTGCTGGTATGTGACTGGTGGCCTTGCAGACTTTGTTTCATTTCCAAGGCTATAATTGGACGCTGCGTCATTAAGGGACATCAGTGTCAGGGTCAGTGTCTGGGCTTGTCAGGACTCGCTTTTGCTACATGCATTTCCGAATATGACATTACCTTTCATCAGTTAGTCCCTGATATGGAGTGTTTGTGTGTGTGTGTGTGTGTGGGGGGGGTCCTCATGGAAAGAAAATTGCATAAAAAAATGCATAAGTAGCCTACAGGTACTTGAATGTTATGAAGATAATTTAGGAGTTGGAGCTGAAATGGCTTGATTGTGTAACATGCCTTGGATGGTGCAGAGGGTGGATGATGAATGCATTTCTCAGCAGGAAATAACAAGTAGGATGGAATGAGAGGCTGAGAGGAGCAGCTCATGAAGCAGCTGTTTCACTCCCCAATGTGAAATGGGTTTGAAGGCAGGTGAGTAAAATGTAGCTACTCCATTCCTGCCACCACGTTTAGCCTCTAACCAACACACAAGCACAAGGACAAGTGGACCCTCCCCATTGCACACATGTAGTTGTCCACCTACCAGGTTCTTTTGCCTGTAGCTACAGTAGCTGATATTAGAGTGCTGAGTGTGAGCGCATCTGCAGAGCCATGCTAATGATTTGAACAGGATCCGTTAAGCATTCCCTTTAAAAACACTGCTTTGATCTATTCAAGGCACCATGGGAGTTTTTTGCTGAGATGAAAGATAATGTCTAGCTGTGATGTTTGTGTGTCTGATTTCAAACATATCATCACTCACATTTAACCCTAATCAAATTATGGCAGTACCTAATGGGGCATGATGCCCCTTTTTACAATGGTGTGATACACTCCCCACTTACATCACACCTATCTCCTGCAGATCCTCTTCGAACTGCTGTCCACAGAAGGAAAGATCAAGGATTATTGACAGAATAGTAAGGCAAAAAGTGGAGTGCGTAACCTAAATTTCTGAGAAAAAGACTCACTCACTGCATAGCTGGATTGATAGTGGAACGGTGACATGAAGGAGAGAGGATTTGAGGTGAAGGATAATTTGTTTGAAGGGAAATATGGAGTAAACATGCCTGTTAGTATTATCGTAATTCATCTCTGTTCATTTCGGTAAGTACCGATAAGAGTTTGGAAATGAAGGCAAATGTCTGGGTAAAGCAACGTCTTGTAGCATACTGTGGAAGAAATTGCTTCAGGATTACACACACACTCCCCTACTGTTTGTGTGTTAGTATGTGTGTTTGTGTGTATGTTAATAGTCTTTTTTTTTTCATCTCTTTGAATGACCCCCAAATCCAAAATGTAATACACTAACCCCTGAAACATTCCCACCTGTCTGCCTTGTTTTTACTATGTCTCTATATTTGTCCTTCTTACATTTACCAGTTGACCTTATACCAGAGTACAGGGAGTATAATTTAATTAGAGCCATGATCACTCACAATCTGCAACAGAAGGTGGTAATAGGTACACGCAATAAAGGATTTTAGGTCAAAGTTAATGTCAGAAGATGAAATCATCACCTGTCTAGCCTTAGTCTGAACAGCATGGGTTAATATACGGAAATTTTGAGACATTAAGGAACACTGAGACAGCTGGATATTAGCCGTAATACATTTCAGACAGACTGATTAGAGCAACATTTTGCTGCTAATTGTGAGGATGTCTGATCTTGTCTCTTGAAACATATTGTAACTATTAATTAGGTAAATTAATTAAATCAACCCATTCTAGTTGTGCCCTTCCAGCAGTTCATTATGAAAAATATATATATATGGATTCAAATCCCTGCAAGGAAAATCAATCTATCATACAGTGCTTGCATTCAAAGTTGTTAACCTTTCTAGTAATTAGAAACCAAACTTAAAATCATGCATTTTTTTCATGCAGTTATAAATTATGTGAAAAGAAACATAATTTTAAAAACAGGATTTATATGAAATAGTACCTCAGATCAAAGCATATGGTTTTGTTTCAAATCTGCATTAAGGCATTTTAAATTGGCATTGCTAAGAGGTGATATTGCATTATTAAAAATGTAGCAAAAGCTAATAATAATAATAGTAATACCATTGCTACTACTGCTCTGGTGAGAAATGGCCATGTTTTGTGCATCAGCATCAAAAACATTTGCATTGCATTGGTCATTTCTTGCTCACTTTAGGCTTAAGATTCAATATTTTTCAAATATGACTGAAGTGTAGATGTCATTGTACACATTGCTAAACAGCTAATTGAACAAACTACCCAGATGATTGGAAGTTCCCTATTTTTATATAATTTCCAGTGATGCTAGGAGGAAATCTGTACTTTGAAGTGGCTTGAGCTTTCAGGATCATGATAGCACAGACACACAAATGTGTGGTCATAACTACAACTTTTAATTTTTGTTAAGGTAAGTCACCTGGAACACCTATGAGAGACCATGGCATCACTTGTAGCTAGACGCTCACTTAGCATATCCAAACTCACCTTTTGCTAGTGAAGGTGAGTTACTTTACTTAAAGGTGGGTTTGGGACAACTTCTTAACACTTCACCCATAGTGCTTTTTTCTTTGACTCACTTTTTAACTGACTGACAGCAGTGAGCTATGGTTAATAGGTAAAACATTTTGCTTTTAATGTCACTTTTCCCATTTTCGGTATTGCTGCAGCAATCACGTTTTGCCCTCACTTAAGCTTATAGTGCACTGTCCACACAGATATATGTAAAATACCAAAATAATGTGTCAGAATCAATCAATTTATAAATTAAGTTAATTATGACAATAATTATTTTAATAAGCCCAAACACTTGGTACTGTAATGGTGTTTGGGTAAGACCCCCATTAATTATATGAGCAGCGACTCAGAGATTAAGAGTGACAGACTAGGACTGATGCAGACAGATGGAGAGATTATCCAGGAGGAAAGCACAGGAAGCTAATTAAAAACAGATGATGTGTGAAGATATGCAACAAAGAGGAGATCTCCCCTTTCAGGGGTAGCCTCCTCTCTCCATGTCTTCCTTCAGCATTTTTTATTTCTTGGTAATTATAATTACTTTTCCCCTTTGTCTTTCTTCTGAATACAGTCTTCTCAGTCACTGTAGATATATGAGGGGTTTTTTTTTTTGCCCATTACTGTATCTGATTTTTTTTAAATTCATTCTTCTTTATATGTGTTGTTATTACAAACTGTGCTGTGGCTTTCTGAGTTTTGCAGGTGAAAATGAAAGCAGGTCTGAGAGAATATACAGAAGAGAGATTCGAACTATTAAAGCAGCTGGGTGGTGGGTCGGTGGGTAGAACCTAGCAGTGAAATGGCTGAAACAAGGCAGTAATGAACATCATAAGCGTGCGGAAATTGTGAAAAGAGAGCATGCTTTGAGAAAAAAAGTGAACTAGGCGAAAAGTCCAAGGTCGATATGGGGATTATTACCAGCACAGCTCGGTAGTAATGATGTAATGATGGTCATTAACTATTCATCACCTCACTCGACATAGGGGTAAGTGTTAGGTTTATGTGTGTGAGCACGTTAAGGAGCTGTAGACACATCTGTGTTTGAGCATATTACCTCCATTATATGTTTTTTTTCTGTTTGTCTGGCTCCAAAAACACAGCTCATGTCGCTCTGTGTTGTTTCCTTTGTCTGCCAGTTGTCTTTGGATCCCATTTCTGTCTTTATGGGTCTCCTTGGCAAACTATGCCTGTTTGACCACAAACTCATCAGGGCACACTACATGAAGTGAATCCAGGCGCCTCCCCTTTCCTTGTCTCTCCTCCTCATTTGTCACAGCAGCTAGTGGGGAAGAGAAAGAAGGGGTGGATGATTGTGAGGCTGGGGGTGTAACTGCACCCCCTCAGATGGAGTAAGTGGGCTGGGCTCAGGGAGGTCTGGAGAGGGGGAGGGACATAGAGGGAGATAGAAAGACAGATGTAAAAGAGTGATCAGCTCCAAGCGGCATAGTTACCATGGCTACATGGAAGGGGAAGAGGATGAATGAATGACATCACAGTGGCGGGGAGGTGAGAGAGTGTGAAATTGATTTTGAGCACAGGCAGGCTGCTCTCGTAGGGCTTTCGTCAGGCAGACACATTTCTCTCGCCTGCGTGCCGTGGTGTCTCCTGTGGACGGGCTCTCACTGGTAAGGAGCCGCTTTTTTCTTCTTCTAAAACTGAAGGTTGGCGAGTGTAAGTGTGTTTTTTTTTGTTTTGATAACAGCCTTCAGGTAATAC